>VYZS01072905.1:1297-19185 GCA_013400695.1 Neodrepanis coruscans
CTTTATCTGTTAAACTGTCTTTATCTAAGTGCACAAGACTTACTTGTATCCTTCTAATTCTCTCTCCATCTCACTGCAGTGAAGTGAGGAAGCAGCTTCAGGGGCCTGAACTGCCTATTGGCATTAAGCCTCAACATCTCAGAGCTAATTGCAACAGCATTTCTGAAGTAAGGAGAAGTGGGAAGGAGGAAATTATTGTTTGAGCAATTAGTGCTTGTAGGACTAGTGTCTTTACAAACATAGAGTCAATATATAGTGAGAATGAGTGAAAAAAATATTAGCTCCAGTTTTATAAATGTTACTGCAATTTAGAGCTATTCTACTGTAACCCATTTTATACAGAGAAGCAAATAACTAAAGTAAATGATGTATGTAGAAACAGAATAAAAGTGGATTAATGTTTCCTTCTATGACAGCTATGTTTATTTAAATAAATTATGATTGTTAAATTATTGCTCATGGTGGTTTACCTAATTTACCTTCAAGTTTATACCACCATGATTATTATATAAAACAAAAATATTTCAGACACCTAGTATGAGGTTTACTCTTAACAAAGAAAGAATATTTTGTAGAATAAAAATTGTTCATAAATACTTCATGTAAGCTATTATTTTAAAGAATTACATAAGTCACAGAATATGCTGAGTTAGAAGGATCCTACCAGGATCATCAAAGTCCAGCTCCTGATCCTGTGTAGCACAACACCTTGTTCCTGAGANCATTCAAAGCTTTTTTCTCTTTGTTACTCTATGAGTAGTTTCATTAATAATTTGAATTTGGTAAAGAAAATACAGTGTAGAGTGGATGAGACCAGAATCACCAAATTTTAGACGGGTGTCTTTCATACCATATAAATATTTTGGACAAGCTACTTCATTGTTTGACTTTGGTTTTCAAAAGAAAATATTTGCAGTTGGGTTTATTCTGCAGCATACATAGAAATGCACTGCATTCTGATTGCTTACCAATTTTACTCCATGTATTCTCAAGGTTATTTTTCACTTTCAGGAAATTTGATCCTTTTTTTCAGCCACCCTCAAATATTCTAAGTACTATCCAGCAGGACTCCCATACTCAGGATACCATTTATACCCAACATTTGTCCTCCAGAAAGGTTTAAATCAGCTGCATTGCCATTAAATTCAAATTAAGAGATAAATGATATAGACCTTAATTGTCTTTGTCTCAGAAAAATTTAAGAGTTCTTTCTATTGTGAATATAAATTGTCGCGCTCTTAAAATTAATTCATGTTTCTCATCACTGCTCTACATTTTCTGTTACACCAGTAGGAAGGAGCCTGTGACTTTTCTTGCTGTCTTGTGGTTACAAAATTCTGTTTGAAAGAGTTAGAAGGGGAAGTTTGGGGTCAAACTAACATTGTAAGTTCAGAAAAGATAAAATACTGTTGGTTTTGCAAAGGATGCTATTTGGCAAGCAATCTGCCCTTGCGAGTCTCTTTTATGTACACTATAATAAATTTGCTAAGATCTATGAAGCATGTTCTCTTTCTATTTTTTTTTCCTATGCAGAAAAAATGAGAAGGAAATGAAGCAGAGAGAGAACCTCGAGGTCTTTCACTTCTTCAATTAAAAGTGTAGCAAGGGAGGCCTCATTTGGCTAAATCAGCAGATTTTTAAATTACCTGTTCTTTTTCTTCATTGTGTATCCATTTCAACAGACTTTTAAAAAGTTTTTACTTTGTGTGGTAGCATTTACAGTAAATCCTTCTTACAAATTAACCACTCCGGGTAATTTACAGGCCAGTGTACCAACAGTAGTAAGGTATATGCTCTTCTGGCAGGAATACCACCATCAACTGGCATCACATTATAGCTATTACATCTTCCTTAGAAGAGGGTAAAATAGACCAGATCCTACGCTATACCTATTTCCACTAATATAATCTGATTAGAAGTTATGGGCACCTAAATACAGACTAAAGAAAAGCACCTAGACCACCATGCCTGCAGACTTCCCTTAAGTATGGAAATGTCTAAATTATTTTGGTTTCAGTTTTTTTGTTTCTTTTCCTTTACCTGTACTATGTATAACAATAACCTCTACTAAGCGGCAGGAATTGCATACTTGTATGCACCATCTTTTTGGTCCCAAAACCCTAAGGATGGGTTACTACCAATAAGTTAATTTTAAGATTTAAATTAGACAGATTTAAGTTCATGTTGTTCATTTTGTGAGAAGTATACCTTGCTTGACTCCAGTTATCATGAGTCAATATTTTATTTTCCTCCATTGTTCATCCTTTAATTATAATAATTTAAGCACTGATATGTCTTACCATACCCCTTAATTGGTTTGAAATCAACATGGGTTTTCCAAAAGAACTCATAATTATAAAACCATAGCAACAATCTAGATCTCTATTAATCAGATGCAGATGTTAAAATATTTTTAACAAATGAATACTTTTTAGGACAACAGAATAGGAATAAATTCCTCTATGCCATGGAAAGGGCAGCTAATGATGCAGCAATGTGATGAAGCTCATCAAGGGATATTTGGATTCCACAAGTGCTATTTAATTGGATGACATCTAAATTTTGTCATAATGAAAGGAAAAACATAGACTTACAGTGAAAAATATGTAACATTCACAAAGATTATACCTCTGTATATACCTATGCAAGCTAGATGTCTATATTTTTTATTATCAATAGAGAGAAAGAGAAGATCCACTAGATAACTAGATTCCAACCAAGTGTCTGACTCAACTGCTATGAATTGTGTTCTAGAGAACCTTAACTTCTATAGAGGACATAAGCTTCTCTAAGCCTTTTTATATAGCTCTGTTCTTTCCCATGTTCTTGAAGACAAATGGAGTCACACACATCAACATTATTAGAGATCCCTTCTGCTTTCGCAGACTAGTAATCAAACCACCCTTTAGTTGCTCTATGATTTTTTTTCTCTTTTAATTGACATTTTAAGAATGGTATTTGAATAACCATTATAATTGTGACATGAGCAAAAAAATAGACTTAATCTTTCAAAGTATAAAGCAATACTAGAGTCTCTGAAATGTATGTGATAAAAACACAGAATGGCTTATATTGTTTCTCAGTCTTATTTAAGACAGCCTTTGAAATTATTTTCGTGAGATTTCAGAGGTGTCTGACATTGACTATGCCTGGAAATGTGATACACAAATATTTCTAGTACTGCTTGATTTTTTAACAATGCAGACAGGTTTGCTATTTGAGTATGTAAATATAACAAATGTAGAAATTTATGGTTAGCAAGAAATAATTTGATTTCACAGATATGCTACAGAAGCCAAATGAAAATATACATTTTGCTTTATTCTGAAATAAATATTTTCCTATGACAACTATGTTAAGATTACAAGAAACCACTTTTTAATCTAGAAGTTATAAGTCAATCTGATAAATGCATTCTTATTTAGCTTATAGATGTCTTTCTATTCCTGTAGAAATGTTAGTTTTACTTGCTTGTGTTGTTTTTACCCAGAAGACATAAAAGACATAAAAAAAAACATAATGAAGAGCACACTGAATTACAGCTCTCTCTTGACTTGTTAATATTTGACTGAGTGAAGCCTAAGCTTTAATTCACCCGACTGTAGATAAAAACGAGGAATGTAGAACATATCTGTAATTTTTACCATTTTGGAAAATAGATTTATTTAAAGGTGGTAACAAACCTCTGCATACAACTAAGTACGGGATCCCACTCACACTGTATTTTGCAGTTCGCAATAATGAATGCGAATATAGAAGTGACTCTGGTGACATGCCTAGTGAAATAGAATTTAATTTATACCCCTTTAAAGTATGCTGAAGTGCAGTGGAGGTTTCAGACAAGAGTTACAATAGTGATTCAAGATTAGAATAGTTTTGATAGAAGGTTAAAAGAGGATTTGATTACAAGTTTAGTCATCTATAGGGGGACAGAACATTTAACAATAGGCAAGACTTTAATCGAGCAAAGGAGTAACTAACTTTGGTTTGATGAAACTTCAACTAAGAAAATAATAAGTTGGAAGACAGATAAATATTTGATTTGGACAGTACTGATTAACTGCGAAAATAATAAATAAAAAACTGTGAAAGTTCCTCATAATTCAACATATTAAAATCAGAAATATTATTCTAAAAAACATGCTTTAACTCCAACACAAGTTGTGGATCTTAGGAATATAAAAAGGAATAATGTCTTCCATGATGAAAAACTACTAGATTAAATTCTGTGCAAAATATTGTCACAGTCATAAAGGTATTTATATTAAGAATCTTTGAAGTATTTCAATATTTAATATTTTTTTGGTCAATCTGTATATATTGATCATTTAAGTTGAAAACATAAACAAAAGAAGGCACTACTGAAGAATGGTTTTCTACCAATACACACTTTTCAGTTACATCTAATGCTTGTGTAACATAATAATTCTGTTGTGGCAATCAGATATAAAAACTAAATAGAGGAAAAAATAACCGTACAAATATTTTAATTTCATACCTATGTCTATTGAAATATATACGCTAAATGTTTTATTTACTTCTGCCATTCATGGCTGTCTACAAACTATTTCCTTTGTTTACACTGTTAATACTACTTAAAAAAAATTCTTTTAAATCCACTTCAATTTTTCTTTCAG
Source organism: Neodrepanis coruscans (assembly GCA_013400695.1). NCBI lineage: Eukaryota > Metazoa > Chordata > Aves > Passeriformes > Philepittidae > Neodrepanis > Neodrepanis coruscans. The sequence continues at coordinate 5,935 of VYZS01072905.1, forward strand.
TTTTCTTACTTGAAAAACTTGAAAATGAGAAGGGTTTATATCAGATCGCAGACTAGACTTCCTGATTTGTCTCAACACATTCCAATGTTTCTCCACCTGCAGGTCAAGTTATATAATTTTGCCTAGTTACAAAAATTGAATTTCTCCCTCTGTAGCTCATAACTTGTTATTCATATTCATCATTTACAAGAAAGCTATAAACAGCTATCTTCACTGATTGAGGATAATACTAGTTTGCCTGTTAGGTAAGAGGCATACAGTGAAAATATCCAAGACAATGAACATTCAGTTGTGTTTTGAATTAATTTGTTATACATAACAGTCATTATACATTGACATTTTCTAATTTATCAATGAAGTTTAAAAATATAAACATTCTTATTTGAATGCAGTTTCCATTTTCTGTGTATTTATGTTAATAAAGTGAATATTAGTTATTGTATCTTGAATTATAACTTCTCCTTTCTTGGTTTGGGTTTAGATATTGTATTATCTTCCAAGTCTAAAAAGTATACTTAATGTTTTATGTCTGATTCAACAGTGTATCAAAAAACATCATCAGAAATACATGATCTCTAAGAAAATTGTTGGTTATACTTTCCATTAGGATACAGCTATTCCTAAACTTGTGTCAGATGTTTCAAATACAAAAGACAGAACCAGAGCCTTGGGCTGTGCCCCTACCCACATCCATGGGGTAGGGCTCCCTTGCAAAGGCAGAATAAGGAGGCCAGAGTGGGCACTGGTGCTTGCCTTACTGCAAGACAGTGCAGGGACAACTCTCAAATCTTGAGACAGCAGGGGCCATGGCCACACTGTAAATCACAAGTACTTCTGAGATCTTGTGTCTCCAGCAATGTTCAGATTTGTTATGGGGGAGGTACAAGTACAAAATACGGTGAACAGAAATGTGTGTGTCTGAGAGTAGAAAGGGACACCTGACCGTAGGTCTATATTATTTAAATATCTTCTGGACATTTCACAGAAAAAAAGAATCACAAAATGGGTTAGCTTGGAAGGGGTCAGAGTGGGTCATCTGGACCAATCTCCCTGCTCAGGCAGGTCATCCTAGAGAACATCGCACAGGATCATGTCCACACGGTTCTAGAATATCTCCAGCAAGAAAGACTCTACAATCTCTCTGGGCACTTGTTTCCCAGAGAGGACCTTCTTCTACCTCAGACACCCTAAATAGGGATTTCCATTAAAATCCACCACCAGTACCCATTTTCTATAGATTTTATTGCTAGAGCTCTTATAGGGATGCTGCAATATTCTAGGGAATTGTGAAAGAACTATTCACTCCAGTGGAGCTGAAAACAAGTGATAGAATAAAAATAAACTATTCTTTCTCTTCTGTAGGGGTCTTAGACACTGGTTCAACAATGCTCTTATTAACACATTTGGAACTATGTATACCCTACAATAACACAATATTCCTTGTGATAATTCCTAGTATTCATGTAGATGAGAGAGGTATATAAAGATTTATCTATTTGATTCTTATTAGGTGAGTGTATGACAACCAAATTATAACAAACTATGATTTGAGCACTGTCTTTTATATATATACTTATATATATATATATACACACATATACATATACTGCATGGAAGTACAGAATCAATGATAATGTTTTTCTCATGGCATAAATATTTTCCAATTATTATAATAAGGTAAACAACTATTCTGCGGCTATGAAAAACTGGGCATTGACATAAAAAAATGGATTCAGCTTCTATGGATAATATTGAGGATAATAATTTTATTTTTAACCATTAAATAAATGGAATAGGTTTTACAAAAAGTACTTGTGATTTTGCAGGTCATCTTGCATAACGTATTACTCAAATTAAACAAATAATGAAAATTTATGACTCATTTTTTCCAGTAATTGAAATGTTTTATTCATAAATGGAGCACCACGTACTTTCAGATATAAAGGGAGCTTCTTCTGTATAAAATTGACACAGCATGGGAATTTTTTATGTAAGTACCTTGAATTGCATCCCAAATTCTGTGATGGTTTAGATAAGGAATTCTTACAATGGTTTGAATAAGGAATTCTTACAAATGCATAAATTAATAAAAAGTCCAATTAGCTTTCATGTTATTATTGAGCAGTAGACTTATTTTCAAAAACAAGTGATCTGGATTTCTGCTTTGATAACTTTATCCATAAAAATCACTGTATTGTTAAAATCGGTAAAACTCCTAGTATTTTTTATGTATACGAAATCAAATCTCTAGGATTGGTTTCAGCAGTCCAAGAAAAGAAAGTAGTTCAAGTTTGTACTCTTCTAGATTTCCCTTTAAGAGAAGACCATTTTAATTAATTCAAATACAAGGTCATTTTGATAGTAGTACCATAGCATTTCTTGCCAAGAGAAAAACCTGCAATGTCCAAACTTTGTCTTTATTGCGCTAAGCTGCCAGTATCTCCTGAATCAACAGCAGTGTCTGTGTAAGCTGAAAAGTCTGAATCAGCTTTGACTTGGTCACACTTGACCCTGTTGTCCTTTATTTCCCTAGAAGTCTCAAAAACTTCTGAAAACACTGATTAATTCTGACCAGACTTCAATAAAGCCCACATAGAACTGCATTATTTTCAAAACAAACCCTAATATTAAATGGTGTTTCAGGTCCTTCTGATAATCTTACTGGTAGGAAAACCCGAAACTTACTATATATGCTTTCTTTATAGGATAGATTAAGGACAATTTAAGTCATAGTCTCTAAGAATAGAATATTAATGCTTGCAACAGGCACATTTCTTTTGGTGACCCTTTAAGACCTTGGCGTATGTACTGCTGTAGGCTTCTTATATACGTGATCTAATATTGCTGTGTAATTCTTTCACATAAATGAAGAATGATATATTTATTTTCATATCTTTGAATCTGTGATTTGGAAAATTAAGAGAGAACTGGAGTAGTTTTTCTGTGGGGGTGCTTGATACTGGAGAATTTGCAGGGAGGTAGTGGAAAGAAGAGGACTGTTACAAAGTTAAACCATGGATTAGGGAGGTAACAGAGGATGTGAACCTCTGCCATGGCTGGAATATATGCATAAATTTTGTCACTCCAAAACACAAAGTTATGTTCTTCCTCTGATTCTTAAAATTTATCATACATGCAGAAGTTATGGTATTTTTATTCTCTTCGTGCCCCTTTAACTGTGAGCACATTTGGTTGAGTTTTTTTGTTTTTTTTTTTCTCTGTCTCCAATCCATCAAGTCAGTTTCAGCAGCAAAAAAGGCACAAACATGTCTGTTTTTCCTATTTTGGTGATATGGTAATCACCATTTGTTTGGATCTGAGTCCTTTGTGCGTATAATAAACAAAAATTCTTTGATGGTCTCCCATTATGTATTGGTCATACCTGCAGTTTCCTAAATCCACATCATCGATTTGATATAATATAGTTTGGTATTATAGAAAGCAAGTACTCTCATCTGTCGAAGTAAGTGGAAGCCAGGATTATGTCTTTGATAGGGAAATTAAGTAGAGCCTGGAGTACTTATCTTTGCAATGATAGCAGTGAACTTTAGTGGAAAGAAAAGTAAACGTCTATCTTGCTGACATACAATATGGGCTACTGACTCATCAAGCTGTTTTTCATTCGTCAAGTTAGATTCTCACGCTTTTATTTTTATGCTCCTTGCAATTAGCACTATGTTCTGAACAGATTAAAAAACTATTTTTTGTAGGGGAGAAAATATACCCAAACCCCCATATGCTTCTCGAAGGAGGAAAAGCACACCTATTCAGAGTCATTGACTGCTCCTGTGGTACATCTTTCAAATTGTGAGACTTCTAATCTTCTATTTATATGTATGCACTTTGTTTTAAATCAGAAGTGTTTTCTGATGTGTGTGTGTGTGTATTTCTTGATTTATTTATCATTTGAAGGCAAAGTTTGTCTATTTATAAAATATAAGCCATGACACTTGAAAATACCTTACAGAAATTCTTCACCTTGAGGAAAGCCGACTACTACTTTGGTGAAATTAAATCTGTGACTAATGCCAACAATTATTCTCCTTTATTAATACCTATAAAGGGCCTATTTGTTTTCGTGTTGGTGCTTACCAAATTAATCTCTGTTTTACTGAGTGCTGAAGTGCAGATTTATTAATGCTTCCCTCAGTACTGGAGCAGTAGAGAGCAGCAGAGACAGATCTGCTCAGAGAAAATTTAAACTGAGGTTTTTTGTAACAAATTTATGATACAGAACTGACAACCAGGAGACACTGCACTTCTGAGGTCACAGGCACTGTTACAACAAAATCAGAGAACATCACCAGTACAAGACTGTTGTGGGGTGAAGCTAAAACTGGTCTTTTTTCCCCGGGCAAGCGCAGGTGGGGCCGCCCATTCCCGGGGTCCTGGTGGGGGGGAGGTGGGGCCACCCTGTCCCCCGGGCCATGATGGGCAGGGACGGGGCCAGTCCCCAGCATGGCTGCATTCCCACCCGTGGCATTGGTGCGGCCCCTCCCCCCACCATAGTCACACCGGGCGGTGTGGCCACCCATGTTTGGAGCTTGGCGCTGCCACAAGCCGCGGCGGTGCCGGCGGCCACGGTGGTGCCAGCAGCCGCACAAGCGCGTGGCACCAGTGGCCACGCCAGTGCCTGCAGCCGCGCCGGTGCACAGCGCTGGCACGGCACGCAGCCACAGCAGCGGTGCCGGCAGCGTGCGGCCACAGCAGCAGTGCTGGCAGCGCGCGGCTGTGGTACTGGTGGCACGCAGCCGAGGGCACGCAGCAAGCTCAGCGTGGGGAGCCGCCGTTCACCCAGCCCGGCACGGGAGGCGTGGCGGCCGCTGATGCAGACACGGCCGTGGTGCTGAGGGCACAGCCATCACCGGATATGCACTTCCGGCCTGTGGGGCTGGCGTTGCTTCCAGCCTGGCGCTCCTGTGAGCAAGCAGGGGGCAGAACCCAGGTGCTGATCACCCAATCAGAGGAAAGCCAGCCCCTTGGGGGCCATCTGCGCATGCACAAAGAGGGGTTCCCCTATGAAAAGGGGAGAGCTGGTGCCATGTTCCTCTTTCTGTTCTGGACGTGGCCACGGTAACATCGCTACTCGTCTTCGCGCCGAGACTAACCTCCGTGTGTGGATGGATCAGCGATTCAGCAGCGGCAGCCCGGTGTGGTATTCCCTGGGGGTGAACTCTTTCAGGGTCGCGTTTTCTCGTGTTTTCCTGAGGGTGGACTGTTTCTCGGGGTCGCTTTTCTTGTGGTACTTCCTGGGCGGGCAGATTATTTCAGCAGCCATAGCCCGGTTTTAAAGGCCACATCTTTCCATCAGCACTGAAATCCCTTCCCGGGGTTGGGGAAGGGAGGGGGAAGGGGCGGGGGGCTCGCAGTTTCTAACTGTCTGAGTGTTTTTCTTCAGAAAAGCCGAGCGTAGGCTCTGCGCTACTGTAGCATCCTCAGGTCGGCCACAGAACCCCCCAGGAGAGCTGAGGTCGGGGTCTTTCTCTATTTATCCCGGCGTCTCTTCCGGAGCCCCCAACAGAGAAAAAAACAGCACTATCCCAGAGCCTTCCCATCCCAACACGGGGTCTGGGGAAGCTTAATTTTTCTGTTTTGCACTTTATTGTCGGTTTTCTGTGTGTGTGAAATAAACTGTGTTACTTGTGTGTTTTCTTTTTGGGTGTGTGTGGCTTCTCTCGGATATCTCTTGTCAGTACCACACTTTTTAGTGGTAAAACCACGACAAAGACCATCCCCTTAATAACTGATTCAGCTGAAACTACTTCAAGATTTAAGAAAAGGACACCACACATGAAGTCTCACAATGTAGCTATTTAATATTTTATGGACTGAGATTACATAAATTGAATAAGAGAGACCAACTGTAGACAATGTAGATACAACCATGTTGCTCATTTAACTCTAATGTCACACACTAGGCAATGAAAAGCAAATTCTGCCTTTCATTTAAAATTCAGGTTTCATCAGAGGCATTAGGAAGGCACTTTATTAGTGCTGAACTAATGAAGAAGACATTAGTAAGTTTCCTTTTCGTTTTTTGGGTTTTTTTGGCTTGTGCTACAGCTGAGTACAATTCTAGTCACCTTTTACTTTAAGAAGATTTAATTACCATAATTAACTTTAATTTTGCATTGATTAAAGTGCCTCAAAGGAGTTATAGTAAGTTAGCATGCTTAAGGTCCAGACTCTATATGCAAATAAAACAGATAAAATTAAAAGCTTTTTGACTTATGCTTCTTATTGTTGTAGTTAGAATAAAGCCTTGAAAAGCAAATCTATCCAGTTACAGGTTTCAATCTGATCTGCCCTGACAGAAAGCTCACAAATGTTCCTGGGGTACATTCTCTTTTTAAAAGAAAATAATGCATTTAGCTAGAAATAAAAGTATGAGTTGCAGTCAAGTCTATGCTTCAGACATCTATGCATATTTTCAACATGAGTATTGATTTTATTATGAATATTCATCTTCTTTTGTATTACAGTGCTACTTACATGCTTAACTGGAACCACTGTACTATTGTAATAGATGTAGCCCTGGCCATGACAAATTACTTAAACCATATGAGGAATTGCAATTCATATCCAGCAAAGAAAGTTACAAAGATTGCCCCCAGATCTTATGGAGGTCATGCCCATGCCTGCAGAGCCCTGTAAGGTTAATTCTTGGTTGCTGTCCAACATACCCATACACAGCTCAACTTCTATTTCCATTTATGGTATTCACATGAGTGCATGATGTACATTTCATTACTTTCTGCCACAAGTTTATATATTGTTTTTGGGAAGTAGAGCTGTGGACATCTAGTGTTTGAGTAAACTGTTGCCACCAGTACATGAGAATAAATGAAACAATCATTTCAAGCATAAACATACCTGAAATCACTAAAGTTTCAGGTTTGCAAAGCTAATTGGACTCTGAAAGAAGGAAAACAAAACCTGCCCCGGTAAAATAGAATACTTAGGTGCCTACCTTCAATTTTCATAAGATAAACCATAGAACAGAATCATAGAATCATTTAGGTTGAAGAAGACCTCTAAGTTAAGTTCAGAAATCTCAAGGCATCAGCCCTTCTCTGGAACTTGCTCCAAAACCTGAATGTTTTTCTTGTAGTGAGGGACCCAAAACTCAACACAGGATTAGAAGTGTGGCCTCACTAGTGCTGAGTACAGAAGGACAATCACTGACCTGGTCCTGCTGGCCACATTATTTCTGACAGAAGCCAGGATGCCATTGGTCTTCTTATCCACCTGGACACATTGCTGACATTCTGCTGGCTGTCAGTCAACTTCCCCTGGTCCTTTTCTGTCAGGCAGCTTTCCAGCCACTTTTCCTCAAATCTAGTGCATTGCACGGGGTTGTTGTGACCCAAAGGCAAGACCTGGCACTTGAGCTTGTTGAAGCACATGCAGTTTGCCTTGGACCATCTATCCAGCCTGTACAGATCCATCTACAAGGCCTTCCTACCCTCCAGCAGATTAGCATTCCCACCCAACTTGGGGTCATTTGCAAAATGACTGAGGGTACTCTGGATCCCCTTTTCTGATAAGGATATTAAATTGGATTTTCCTCAACACTGAGCCCTGGGGAACACCACTGGTAACTGGCTGCCAGCTGGATGTAATTCCATTCACCACCCTTCAGGCCTGGCCATCCAGCCACTGTAACTTCCACGATGTAAGGATCTTACTATAAATATATGGAAGATTAAGTTTTGATTATTTTCTTGCTGTTTTTTTAAAATATAGTAACATAATAGTATGTCACATCATTTAATTTTTACTGTACTTTTGTTTCTTTCAATCTGCTTTTTATAAAAGGAAAATTAAACTAAAGGTGAAGTGTCACCAATGCATAGCAACTATGACTGTTTTGAAAGCATTCTGAAAATACTTGTAAAACTGCACATGTAGGTCGTTCTGAGCTTCTGCACACCTCAACATATTAAGCCATGTTAGGGAAATGGTCACTGGATTGAAATTTGCACAAACAATTTCAAGGCTAGTTTACAGCATGAAAAGAAAAAGAAAGCAGAACTTGATAGCACAAATGCTAAGGATAAGGATAGTCAGCAGTTGAAATGTCTGTTATTATTATTCCCCCAGGTTTGAGCTATGGAGTTGCTATAAAGATAAACAGACATTGTTAATAAAACTGAAACTTACAGTACCATCATCTAGGGAACCATCCTTAGAATAGAAGGATTGACTTTAATCTAATTGGTGAATACATGGAAAAAATACAGACTGTTTCAAACACTGAGTTATTTGAATGCTTTAGTCCCAGATGGTGTTCATATATTCAGGCACTCCATTCCTTCCAAGGTGAAAAACAAAAGTAAATATAGAAACAAAACCCATTTGTTTACTCTTATTAAAACCATCTTGAATACTTTAAATATAATAAGGTCAAACCATGAACCTTTCCTCTTACTAAAATTCATTCTATGAGAATAAACAAATGAGAAATATTCTCTTTTTTTTCAGGAAATCTAAACTGTTATCACCAGTTTATCCAATAGAGTAAATCAAGTTGATGATGTTGCTTGATGTTGCTTTTTCAACACTATTGGAAGTAAATAGGAAAATATAAAAAATATTCATTAACTTATACATGAGAAAACTTTGAACTGAATGGCTTTGGTGACTCAAAAGCATTTTACTTGAAGTTCAGATATTTAAATTGGTCCCAAACAAAGAATAATTTTCCTCTGTGAGTGTGTGCTCAGTAATTAATATAAAAACAAAGTCAGGAATTGGATTTCAATGATCCTTGTAGGTCCTTTCCAACTCACAATATGCTCCATTCTGTGAATGTATGATTCTATGAACTTTGTTATATTTATGTTATTAATGTCTTCCTTCCTTGCACAGATTATCTTATCTCCTTTGGGAAAATTATCCCTACAGTAGTATTTCACATTTCAGGCATATTAAGGAAAGTTCAAATGTCAGGAAAGCCCCAGAAATTCTGACACTGAGTGGTTATGGGAAAGATAGCATAGTGTTAGAACTGCAGTCATGACTTGCAGGCACTCACTCATTGTATGAGATCCGTCAGCAGTAGTTTGTCTGTTGTGCCCTTGACTACTTTTAATACAGAAAATCATGCCAGAACTCAGTATCTCACTTTTCTACAAAGATACCCACGTCTCTAAAGGTATTACATGTGCCACTGTTTCTTTCTGAGACCTCAAGAACTCTCATCATCACCATTTCCTTTACTAAAACCCAAGTAGACAGGCTGCAGTGTTTCACTCAGCCTCACTGCCGCGATCAAATGTGGAGCATTCAGAGCAGATTGATGAAGAAATCCTTCTACTAGGGAGCATGTGAACTTTTATAATTTGTAGGGAAAGGAAAAAAGATTAGCAATTTCAGGAAGTCACTGTACACATGCTCTGGATAGTGCTAGGCAATGGGTTCTTTTAAAAAATTCAGCATTAATTAGTTAAATACAAAACAGCAAGTCATTTTTGTTCTTCTTGAATAAGGAACAAGAGATAAGGAATTATATTTTCTATAACACAGATGCCATTCTGCTATTTGAGTCTGCGAACAGAACTACACTAAATTTGAGGGATGGCATTGCATTGAATCAGTCTATGTGGTCCATAGGGATATAACATTCTGTAAAGGGAAAATGAGTTATCTTCTTAAAAAATCTTAAATAAAATATAGTTATTTTTGTATTATTGACAGTTAAAGGTATGCATTTTTAGCCAAGTCTACAATAGGTACTATAGGCATTTTCATATACAAAAATTCTACAATGTATCATGACGCTTCTTGAATCCTAAGAATAAATAATTTATCAGGTTTTCCTTAAATATATCTTTTGCTTTTGTAGTGAATTAGAACATTCTTAATTGTTATCTAATGAAGCCTTACAGATTAAAAAGAAAAGGATATTTAATGAGATGCCACATTTCATTTGGACTCCCGAACCAGCATATTCACCAAGCTACACAGAAGAGTACTTTCTTTTTCCTTAATGTTTGGCACAAAAGGTACTTTCAGAATGCTTGTTGGGAGAAGAGTATAATGGAAGTTATTTATCTGTTGGAAACACTGATTGTGTTTCTCATTTTGTAACAATAAAATATGAGTAAAATGTTTGCAATATTCCTTCAGAATTTACCAATATCTCCACTTGAAAAGACTTGCAAAATCATCTAAAAGAGGTATGTGCTTGCATAATATTTGCACATTACTATTACAAAACAAACATATAAATATAAATAATAAAAATGTAAATAAATGTAATACACTGAGGAATAATTTAATCTCTCAAAAATCAAAGAAGATTTGGAGCTGGATTGAATATTTTCTCTTTGCATCAACTTCTTTAATAGACAAAGACTATCCTTGAATAGACAAAGAATATCTTTGAATAGAACAAATCATGAAATATATTCTAATACAGTCTTTCCTCCAGAAAATTTCTAATTGCATATTGTATTTTAAATATGGCATATGTCTGGATTTTTGTTCAACATTCTGTCTTTGGAAAAGTTCAAGAGTACTTTAAAACATGCATACTAAAAATCCCGTTGAGATAATATTAATCATGGTGGTAAATGGAAACTTCTGTTTCTTAGTCAAAGACTTGAATGTTAAATATTACAAATACATGTTTTGTTGTGCTGCATACTACATTGCTTTCATAAGTGAAGGTAATTGTATGATCTTAGGAAGTAAAATTAGACTTGTAGATAATCAGCACAAATGCACTTATAGAGAAAACCTTGTTGTCCTATGCACATTCTTTTGGGTTCATATTAAAAATAACAGCGCAGCCTTTAAGCACATTTACTAAGTTGTTGCTTTTTGGAAAGATTTACTTTTCATTAATGTTACTCAATCAAAATCAAAGATTAAATAATCAAAAGCATGGGAAGTAAGATTGAGAAATTATGTTCATCATAGCTACATATATGAGAATTCTTGAGCTCAGATCTTGCTGTCTGCCTCACAAAGTCTGGCAGCTGTTATGAATGGATTTGCAATTTTGGCCGAAAATTTCCCTAACAGAACAATTTTCTTCTGATTCACAGCAGCAACATTTCAAATATTTTCAAATGGGAGTTTCAAAACATTTAATTGCAGAAAGTGTCAAAATGTTTTATTTCAACANACATGACTTTAAGGGAATGACTTATGATTTCTGAATTACTTGAGTCAGATATTATCAGAATTTCTAGACAGATACTTGGCTCAATAATGTTACTGAATAAAAGGTTGAGTGAAACTTTCTACTTTTCATATTTCTTATATTCCTTATTTGATAATATACAAACTGTAGAAAATTGGACTGAGAAACTAGGATAGCAGCAATTTATGCATTGATAATTTATGTATAGTTTATGGCTTTGGTTTATATAATTCTTTCTTTATTCAATAATAAATGCATAGTTGCCATAGAAACTGCTACAACATAGGATTTGGATTACTGGGAAAAGGCAGGGCATTTTTATAAACAAATAAACACAGAAGGCACATAAATCAAATGCTAATCAGCACCATGCATGCTCTTAAGACAATAAAGCTTGAGTTTTCCACTCTTGTTGAGGGCGCAGTGCGTTCAGAACACAGGTTCAAACTCTGCACTGGCACCCTCAAACATATTATTCAAAGGTGTATTGAAGTTACATTATTTCCCAGTCTCAGTGACTGTACTTCCAAAAGACTGTGTTCAACAGTTTGTTTTTAAGCACAAATAGATCCCCAAACAAGCTTTTTATTCTCTAGGTGCTTACTAGAATATATGGCCTCTTAGGAACCAGCAATACTAAAGGTGTGACTATCTAAGAAGAAGATACTGAAGCCATTAGCACTGCATTAAACCTACAGGAGAGAAGAAATCTGTGTTAACTGTATGCATAAGACAGAAGGGACAAATGACTTTTATTTAATCTACTACTCTCATTTTCATTTCCTTTTATATCTTGCTTGTCTATTTTTTCCTCTTTTTCAAAATTCTTGGCTTTTCATTGCAAATTAAAAATAATTGTGGTTCTCCCCCAACATGCACACACCCCCCCATCTACTTCATAATCAAGTCTATTAAAATCCTTTCTTGTTGCTACGTGACTTCTGCACACTTACTTATACTTTCCTCTGCTTCTTTGCGTTGATTGAATTGCACATCAAAAATAGAAATTTCAGAAAAAAATATTTGGTATTTAGAAGAAATGCTGACACCCATTTAAATCTAATCAGTCATGAGCAGTGGGGTTTTTAAAATTTATTTATTTTTGTTTTTCTTAGAGTGTTTTAGGTTGGAAGGGACATTCTTGGGTTGGAAGGGACAACCTCTCCTGCAATAAGCAAGGACATCCTGCTNCACAAAGTCTGGCAGCTGTTATGAATGGATTTGCAATTTTGGCCGAAAATTTCCCTAACAGAACAATTTTCTTCTGATTCACAGCAGCAACATTTCAAATATTTTCAAATGGGAGTTTCAAAACATTTAATTGCAGAAAGTGTCAAAATGTTTTATTTCAACATTTTCACTCTCAAAATTGAAATATTGCAGTAGGATTTGAGGGGGTTTATTTGTTGGGTTTTTGGTTGCTTTTTTTTTANTTTCTTAGAGTGTTTTAGGTTGGAAGGGACATTCTTGGGTTGGAAGGGACAACCTCTCCTGCAATAAGCAAGGACATCCTGCTAGAGCAGGTTGTTCAGAGCCCTATTAAATGTGACAAATGTTTTCATGAATGCTTTTAGTTTAAAACCATTTTTAGTTTAAAACCATTACCCCTTGAACACTTTCAGACGTGGGGCACCCACAGCTCCCATAGGCAACCTTTTCCAGTGCCTCACCNTATGTCTTTTAGTTTTTAAAAGAACTGATATTGGAACTGATGCATATCAGCAGGTAGAACATATTACTGAAAAATTAAAATTAATTCAGAATTTAAATTTCCATCCTTAAAATATATTCTTGGTAGCTCAACTAGGTTTCAAAGATACCTTTCAAAATGGATGTCATACTTNGATATTCACAGCCTTTCTTCATGGAGAGGTGGTCTACCCCTTTGATCATTTCTGTGACCCTTCTCTGGACCCACTCCAGTAGATCCATGTCCTTCTTATGTTGGGGATCCCAGAGCTGGATGAAGTTCTCCAGGTGGGTTGTCACCAGAGTGGAGTGGAGGGGATAATCCCCTCTCTCAATCTGCTGCCCATGCTGCTTTGGGTGCAGCCATGGGTACAGCTGGCTTTCTGGGCTGCAAGAGCACATTGCTGGCT
>VYZS01072905.1:29490-40183 GCA_013400695.1 Neodrepanis coruscans
AGAATAAGCAAAAATGTCTAGCAAGGCTCAACAGAAGAGTAGACAATTATATGAATACTAAGTATTTACGTGGTTATTAAGTATCTATACTCAAATGAGGTAGTATTTAATATTTTAAGGCATTTAAAAGCACATTCTTTGGGGCATGATCTAACTTTTTCTGTAAATGTTCTATGACAGAGTATTATGGATATGTGGAAAAGGTTCTTTGCAGGAGAAGGAGGTTTCTGTCCCCTCCTGCACACATAGCCCTGACAAGCTTTAATCCTGAAGTGATAGATGTAGATATTATTAAGTGTTTGTATTCACACCACTACATTTTATACTTTAAGAGTTCTCAATAATACTATCTATAATTTTGAATTATAAGATCATGTAGTCTGAGGAGTTGTGTCACTGTTCAGGAAAACCATCCCTCCCTTGATCCTTCTTAGTTTGGTTCAATTTTAAAAGTCCTTCACATAAGATTCTCACTAAACTCCTAGGTCTATAACAGAAAAAATGAAACGTCTTCAGTTCATTATCTTTGAGATAATTCATCGGAAAGACTTCTGATTCGCTAGTGAAAACATTTGTCCTTCTTACTAATATATGTACACAAATGCATACTCATGAAGACTGAAAGTATATTTCTAAATTCTGCTCAGAAATTTTTCTTGGTTTTGATGTATTTATAGAAATTATTCATTGGTGCTTTTTACATCTCTTGCTAGTTTTAAGCAATTTTGTTCCCTAGTCTTTCCAATTTTATCCCTATAAATTTGTTCTATTCTTTTACAAAATTATTCTTGGACATGTGCCAGTTTTCAGTATCCTGCAGTTCCTTTCTAGTGTAGGAGTCTCTCTCAGTTTTGCTGCCTTTCTCTGATGTCAGGCTAGTTTGGTGTTGCTGGTTTAGATATTAATTGATATTAATTAAACTGTAATGCATTCCTTAGATTAGATTGCATACCTGAGTTTGCTAAACCTCGTTTATTAGAAGACCAGCTTTCTGACACTCTTTTCTCACTGTTTCCCCTTCACAGGTGGCTGTTGTCTGGTCTTTTATGATGATTTTCAATTCAAACTAACTTCTACACTCAAACCTCAACGACCTCTTTCCTACTATTGAATTCAGATCTAACAACAGCTACTTCACTAGTTTTCCTGATCCAATATAAAACATTACCTCCAAATTAATTATAACAATTCTCCTCTCTGCTCTATTTATTTTTTTAAAAGTATTTGCTATGTTAAAACAGTCAAAATCATAAAGGAACATGAACAGCTCTAAGTTCAAAAGTTTTTCTGTAAGTTACAAAGAAAATCTGTTGCAGTCTGCAAATATGTAAATAAAATTTAAAATCAAACACCTCACTAATATTACAGTTAACATTTATGGATTTTTTTTCCTATATAATACACATATCTTTTGCATTTGACATCATTCTTTTTTCAGCCTGTTAAGTTTGCAAGAATTTGTTTGAAGATATGGTATAATAATTTGCACCATATTGGAATATCTAGAGGAGTAAAATTTGTCTTCATTTATCACTTAATTTTATTCCTTAGTCATACATTAAGAATACACAAAAATATCATGTAAGTTGGAAAGTGCTAGGGTGGCTATTTCCACTAAGAACCCCAAAGTCTTGTAATGACTGTGTGCATCTTTGGTGTCCTAAACGAACCCAACTAGTGAATATTGCTGTAAAGTCCAACAAAGAAATAAAACTTGTCAATGATCAGCAGACCAGAACGGCAGAGCTGTCTTTCCTGTTTCTACTACAGTATAATAGTCAGAGTGAGAAATATGATATACACCTGACATATTGCACCTTGAACTAAAAATAATTGTGCTTTTCTGAAACATATAATGCATCCTTTATTGCTAGTGTATTAAACGTCCTGACCTTTTCTTGGCAGTAAAATGTTTTCCGTTTTTTTAATTCCCAAATTTGCTATAGAGCTTGTCGAAAGAGCACATCTAAGTAAGAATGATATTCTCCAAGGACTTCAAATGATGAAAGGATCTTGGTCTTTGCTCTACAGTTATTCCTTCACAGTTATTGAGATACTCANACTCACCATAAGCCTTTAGATGTAATCATGCAGCTCTATATTCTACCAGTTACATATTATATTGCAATAATAATTCCCAATGAGGATCAGAATTCAAGCATATTTAATTTATTCATTATTTTGTTTAGTGGAAAGGATGATACAGAAAACACATTTGGAATCATTATTTAGAACCAGCTTCCTGGTTGTTTTCTGCTAGATTGATTATCTGATAAAATTTGAAAGATATCTTCTGCTGACAGATCATTGCAGAAGAAAATTACTCTTTCTACTTATGATCCAATTGCATATTATTATGGCCTTTCAATTAGTGCTTGTATTGTTTTCAGGAATATGAGTGCCATTGCTAGTTTTGAACATTGTAAATTACCAGTGAGAGTAAATTTGTAATGATCATTCAGAATTTATAGTAGGCAGTTAGATACTGTGAGCCAAGTAATTTCTTTCTTTTGTACAGATGAACCTTTATAGAGAAATTTTATATATAGAAGTGGAGAGGAGAGGAGAGGAGAGGAGAGGAGAGGTTGGTGGTGTTAAGAATATTTCTTAATTTGCTCTATTTTTCTTCCTAAAATATTAAAGACCAAAGGAGAATCAGTGGGCAGTCTCCTTACATGAAATAGACCGCTTATACTACTGGAGATGATGTCAGTCATTAACATTATAGTTGGCTATAATGCAAAAAGGGTACCTACCATATGCATAAATAAAAGTTTCAGAGACTTCAATGTGAAAGATTTGTGTATTATCATACTACAAATTCTAGTTTGTATTACATGCTGAACATATGTCTCGGTTTTTTTCCTTTCCTTTTTTTTCCCTTTTTTCCCCCACCCATCTGGTAGCCTATTCAAGACATCTGCCTTGCCCAGAAAAGCTGCTCACAGTCTCTCATTGAAGGATTATTACCATGAGGCCAACAACAAGTCTAAAGCTGATGACTTTTTCTCTCATTTATTTTCTGGAACAGCGATTAAAAAAAAAAAAAAAAAAGACCCTGCAGGTGACACAGACTTATGATGAAATGTGAGAAAAAATAGAGGAAATGGAAGGAGGCAGAACACACTAAAAAAGTCTTCACAAAAAGTTCTGCTTTGTACTGTTTCTGTGCTTGCATGAGCCTTCAGTCAGTATGAAGAATTTAGTGATGGAATCACAAGATGAGATAGGCACAGAGAGTATCTACTTCAGAACATCCAGAGTATCTAGTTCATATATGGTGGGTTTCTCTGTGTGTGTTTCTTTTTTAGTTTGTTTCTGCGTTTGTTTTTTTAAATATATATGCACAGCTACTCAAAGGGAAGGTGAAGAGAGGTTGGAACTACACTGTTCAATGCTACATGATGAAAGAAGACAAAATGGACATAATTTGAAAGTTGGGAAATTATGCCCTGATATAGGGAAAAATGTTTTCCATTCTGTAGGTTAAGAAACAATGGAAGAGAGTGTGTGTATGTCCCACCCTGGAGATATGCAAAATCCAACTGGACAATGCCCTGAGCAACCTGCTCCAAAGTCGTGCTTTGAGGAGTTGGTTGGACCTGATATGTGATCCTGGACTCTAAGTGTTTTGAGTGATTTGAAAGAAAGAGTTCTAGAGTTGAGAATTTAATTTTAAAATCTGGCTTCTATGATTTTACTTTTTCATTGTCCAGAAAAAGACTAAGCTTTGGTTGTTTATCAACTGTTCTCTATTTTCCAAATGTAGAATCTGAAATCAGTGATTAATTAACCCAAGTACCTCACATCATCCTATAAGGCTAAATACCTTCATATTATAAGTTTGTAGGTTTTTATTAATAAAATTGAAGTATAAAAGCAAGATGCCAGAGGTTGTCTACTAACAAAGTGATGGTGCAGTCTTCTCACCTACCTTGTTCACATACTATTTCCAATACAAATAGGACCTTCATGCTTCTAGTGGTTAGATTTCTGTCTCAAACTGGAATATCCTAAAAATTTGCACCACTGTCACATTCAGATAAAGAGTCATACAATTATGTCAGTGTCGTGGTTCGGAGAATGGAAATCGTTTCTCCCCGCACCAGTGGCCCACGCCGATGCTGGGGCTGCACCAGCGGTGTGTGCCGGCAGTGCCGGCAGTGGCGGCAGCGACGGCAGCGGCCGCATGGTGGCCGGGTGGCGGCCACCATTGGGGGGATGCCCCCCTGGCGTGCGTGCCATTTCCGGACAGCTGTGGCGTTTCCCATGGGCCACTGCACGCACAGGGTGGGCCCCCCGGGCGCCGACCAATTACAGGAGAGGCCGGCCCCCTTAGACCCATCTGCGCAGGCGCAGGATCGGGTCCTCCTTATAAAAACGGAGGAAGGCCAGCCATCTCGCTCTTTTCGGCCTTGGAGCTCAGATGAGCAACACCGCTCTTTGCTGCTGCGTCGGAGCCGGCGCCCACGTGGAAGACGGATTAGAGGTTGCACCGCAGCGACTTGGTGTGGTAAATTTCTGGGAGGGGGAGCCGTTCTTTTGATCGCATTTTTCGTGATCAGGCTTTTTTTCTTTCTTTCCTTTTTTTTTTTTTCTTTTCTCTTTATGGTGGGGTGGACTTCCTTTTTCTCAGAATTGCATTCTTCCTAGTGAACTTCTGGGAGGTGGATTTTTCTTCCTCGGGGAGGAGGGTTGTTTCCTTCCCATTCATTTTTTTTTCCGTTGTGGGTTTATTTTTTTCTTTTCTTTTTCCCCGGGGGTGAGTGGTCTGACAATTATCGGCGACTATTGCCCGGGGCCCAAAGACCACATCTTTTTTTTCATTAGCACTAAATCCCTCCCTGGGCTATCAGGAAGGGGAGGGAGGGGGCGCATGTTTCTAATTTTTCTTGAGTGTTTCTCCTTCAGTCAAAGCCGGGCGGAAGATCGCGCTGCTAAGGGAAGTCCTCAGATTGGCCACGTGCTCCCTCTAACTACCCCAGCGTCTCTCCAGGGGGCCCAGAGAGAGACCAGCACTATTTCCAGAGCGTCCTCATCCCAAAACGGGCCCTGGGAAACTTAATTTGTTTGTTTGTTGCACTTTACTTGTCAGGTTTTGTGTGCGCGCGAAAATAAACTGTGATATTTGCGTGTCTGTCGCTTCTCTTGGAATCTCTTGTCCAAAATCGCTAAATTTGTGGTAAAACCACGACAGTCAGGTAATCCTTGACAATGTTGCCTTATAGGCTGACCTCAGTGGCTTTTTAATATTGTTTACACAGTCTTTTGGATTTCTAATAGCATTGAATCTAATTTTGAGCATAGGCAGTTAGGTTTCATACAATTTATAGGTACTTTGGCATCTGTTTAGTATCCAGGAAGCTACATTCACTTGGTACAATATTAACTTGAAAATGATGACTGGATCTCTTTTTTCAAATCTATATAGTATATAGACAAATCAATTTTTCTTCTATCCTCCTTCTTGTATTAATGTCAAGAATTTTGCTTCCTTTTTGTTGAGCAAGCTTCATTATGCTTTACCCTAAAGTGAAGTAGTCATACATGCTATGAACCCAAGAATTTAGCACTCAGATTTATATGATTTTACAAAATTATTTCATAGTTAGGAATAAAAAGACCACTAGACGAATTAATGCCACGTGAGACTTTTTTATTTTGGCTAGGGTAGAAAAAACAAGAACGTTAAACAACTTTTTTTCCAGTGACTGCAAGTATTGGTAGCACAATTTTCTAACATTCGGGTTTTACTTTAAATAATTTTAATAAATTAAATACTTATTTACTTTAAATAATTCATGACTGAGCAGAAGACAAAGCAAAATAACTGCCAGTTCAGTAGGAAGTACAGACATTGTCTAGCCTTCAGAACTCTGACATAATACATATTGGCAAATGAATTCAAACCCATAAAATCTTCTCTTTAAAGCTGCACTGGGTTCAAGAATGTCAAAAGATTTTTGTTTATGTGTGACAGTGCACTTTCAGAGCAGACTGATAAAAGTGCTCTTAGGACTCACAACAGTACATGCAGATTGCCATCCCCAGGCTCCAAAGTGCTTCTAACAGCACATGCTCCAGGTTGTCAGCTGGACATGTCTATTGTTCTTAAATATATAATACTCTGCATCATCATTAAGAGGTGGCTTTCAGTGGTGATTTTGAGTTTGAATAATTTCAGCATAAATTTGTATTTTATATGAATCATGGCTGCAGCAATATCAGTGTGTTGAAAATTCTGCCCCTTCTCTTAAGCAAGGTGAGGAGTGAAAGCACTCACTTTGTCTCTGGGCTTTTTTTATCTTGAAAAAGCTATTAGACACAGTTAACATAGCTAACACTCAGTTCCCCAATTGAAGTCTGGAGTCTTAAGATAATTAAAAAAGCTAGAGATCAAAAGCTAGAAAATAATCTCTGAGAAAGATACAGTGTATATATCTTTTCTTCTCTACAGTTTTGAGTTTCCTTAAATTTAAGCTTACCATTTGCACTGTTTACTAACAGTGTTAGTAATAGCACTAGTATTTTCATAAAAATTTTAATAAAAGATGGAAAAACAACAAAAAAGACAGCACACATAATTGGGAATTTAATTGAATTTCTGTCCTTTCTCATTATACCTAGAAAGTAGAACCTCAAGCAATCTACCCTTCACATTCATTAGAATCAAGTAGTTGAAAAAAAGAAGTCTGCGTTTTTAGGTGTCACTGATAGTACAAAAGGGTGACTACTCATTATCCATGAGAACAGACTGACTGGACTCCCAAAAGAGTGTCAAGGTAATTTTACAGATCAACCTCTGCAAGTAGATAAATATGTTCACAAATGTTAACTATTCTCAGGAATAAGATTTTGTCCTTATTAGAGTCCATCTCTCACTTTGATATCAATAAATGAGAATTTCTTTCTCACATAATTTATTATGATAATCTGTTTTATCATATTAAATATGATAAACTGGAGACTTTTTTATTACAGGTTTCTGTAGTTTTATTGTTTTCTTAATTGTAAATTAAAATTTTTCTGTCTAGTCTTCTTGCTCAATTTCAAGTCCATTAACCTTACTTAATTTACTGGATCTTGTCGACTTTAACAAAGTGAAATGCAGCATCATTGAATTTGTTCTAGTATCCTATAGATGTTGCATAGTTTCCTGATTTTTTTTTATTTAGTGTGTATATATGAAACCTGATCAACAAACATATTTTTAAATCTTGACTGTTAGGTATTATTGGGTTAGTAACGTTTCAAGAAATCATCCACATAAAGTTCAACCAGTTTATTCATCAAGACACTAATTAACCAGTAGATAAATGGGTTACTTGGCTCCTCTGCTCTCTAGTTTCCTGCAATATGACAGCTAAAATATGGTAAGTCCATAGTGTTCAATTAGATACTCAAGTTTATATCCCCTCTGAAGTCTACAGGTCACTAATTCCTACAGAATTTCATATTTCCCACCTGCTTAATCTTTGAAAACAGAAATACCAATGACTTAAAATATCAATCACATGGGTTTCTTTCTGGCAGCTGTTCTTTTTCTGGTTGTACCTTAAAAGAAGAATATGAAAAATTATAAGATATACAAGTCAGTCACATTTGCTAAAAAAGACATTTCTAGATACACAAGCTAATGAGTTCCCCGAAGAATCATCTAGGCTAGAGGTCATAAGTTTAGCCAGTCTTAAACCCGAATAGCAAAATATGGAAATTTCATTCCCTGATTACCACAAACATGCACAATCTTGGTGTAATACACATGCAAGTTAAAATCAGTACCTATATAAAAGTGTAAGCCTGCTATTAATAGTTCCCACCAGGAATCAGTCAGATGTTGCTTACAGGTCCAAAATTTTGACATCCAGAATTTCTAAGATATTAATCAATTGAAGTCAAACAAAGACAACTGAGGGGAAAAGCCTTCTAATGTACTTCCAGTTTGTTAGTCCCATACTTTGATAAATATCTGAGATAAAGTTTCCTTCATTGAAACTATGCTTAGTTAGACAGTCACACATCTAAAAATAAAAGGTAACACCTTTACACAACAAATTAACAGCAACAAATAATAATTACTAGTGTAAACAAGGAAGTCTTAAGATAGAACAAGCAACCCAACCAAGTAAAAGGCTATCAAATATCCTAACTACAGTAGAAAAAAAGACCTATGGCTGTCTTCTTTTTCTGCTCTGGCCTGTGTCCTTTACTTTACATACTATCCTGTGCTTTTCCATCTAGACTTTATAGCCAAATAAAAAATCTGAGTTCAGTTCTTATTTTTTAACTAGTTTTTCTTACCCGAAATGCAGATGGGATAGTTAATTTTTTAACAACTCAGTTGCATCCTCTTTAATTTTTGCTGTTGAAATTGAGTACATTTTTTTAAACTGGTAAGAATTCTTTTATTTTGCCTATTCTCCACCAGTTACAGCATGTTCTGATTTTAATATGTAAGTTATAATCTTCTATGTCCATCCCTTACTGTAGAAGCTGACTCAAGACACCCAAGGTGTTGCTGTTGGATTGCAATTCTGGTTGAATGCCTAATGCATTATTTCACCATGCTGATAAGGTGATAAAATATAAAGCTTGCACTCTGTAATTTATCCATATGCTTGTAGGATCAACAGCTCAAAAAAAGCAATCCAACAGTTCTATTTTTTGTAAGGTAACATAAGGAAGGTCATTCATGACATTTTCTAACATACACTTCAAAAAAATGCCTAAAAGTATTCTAAATAAATCCCAGCATAAATCCATAAATCAAGTCCCAAACTAATGTTGATAATTAAAAGAACTACTACATAAGGCTTTCATTGCATTAGAACAAAACTATAAAAATGAAAAAAAATTACTTGGGGAGACAATTTAGAAACATAAACCATTTATATAACAGTTGTATACCTTAGCAAAACTAGACTCAGGAGAAAGTGAAAATTTTGCTTTCAACAATAAATCTAAAAGGATTTACTGATTTTAATGTCAAGAATATCAGCAATATAATAAAATGATATTGTAAGGTCTTAATTTAAGAATAAACATTTCCATCAAATAATCTACTTCACACACTATGTATTGCAATCATACTAAAACGTGTCCCATGGGCCTTTAAACAAATACATCCCTTCTTTGATGAAAACTGGTCTTTAAAAACCTAATGTCTTAGCTGATTGCATAATTGAAAACAGACACTCATTCACATGTTATGATGTACTGAAGCATTTACAAGCTTATAAACAAAAAGAATGAATAGTAGATTATTCCAAATATTTCTTTCAAATGTGTGAGAATGATAGCTGCGTAAAGGTCTTCACTCGTTCCTGACAGTTTATCTGTGAAACAGTGATGATGATATTTCTTAGCTCATTATTAATTTTAAACTAAGATTATGTAATATAGAACAAAAAAATTTGGCTTTGAAGGGCTTGCACCAGGATTCCTTTAAGTGTTCAGAATCAGGCTAAAAACAAATGAAGCAAAAAAAGAATTTGGACGTTAAAGAAAAATTTAAGTGGAATTGGGTATTTATCTGTATGGTGANTTTAAATGCTTCAGTACATCATAACATGTGAATGAGTGTCTGTTTTCAATTATGCAATCAGCTAAGACATTAGGTTTTGTTTGCAATTCAATCACTGTTTCTAATGAAAGTGCAGAAATACTTCCTGAAGTACTGGAGAAGCATCTTCTGCTGCTGAACAATTGTTTAATACACTTTAATTACTGTGAATCATTCGGAAGTAGCTTAGCATAGTGATCACTTCTTTATTCTAAAAACAACTTTTTAGAACAATGGACAGCTATTGTTTGACAAACACTATAGCAGTTTTTAGTCATCTCAGGGTTTGGAAAATCTTGCTTTTTTATCATGTGTGAATTGAAAATTAATATTTCTTGTTACTAGATAAAATCATAGGAAGCATATGGATCACAGGCTGATATTGTTAGGACAGCATAAATAATTTTACTTTCTTAGTCAGGGTCCTAATCAAAAAATATAAAGTCTTCCCCCAAAAATAGCAAATGACCTTAAAATCTTTTAGACACTAAAAATATTCATCCAATGACATTCAAAAATTGAAAAGTAAGAAAGATAGCTTAATTAATCCTTTTATAAGGTCCAGAGAACATAGAAAATTTTATGTTGTAAGGTACCTTAAAGATCATCCAGTTCCAACTTCCTGTCATGGGCAAGGAACCTTCCACTAGACAAGGTTAATCAGAGCCTCATCCAGCCTGCCCTTGAACACTTCCAGGGATGGGGCNTTTGCAGACATGGGGAGTACACAACCTCTCTAGGCAACCTGTTCCACTGTCTCACCATCCTCACAGTAAAGAATTTCTTCCTAATATCTACTCTAAACCTACCCTCTTTCAACTTAATGCCATTCCCCTTGTCCTAACCCTTCACATCCTTATGAAAAGTCATTCTTCAGCCTTTTTAAAGACCCTTTTAGGTACTGAAAGGCTGCTAGAAGGTCTCCGTGAAGCCTTCTCTTCTCCAGACTGAACCACTCTAATTCTCTTGGCCTTTCCTCAAGGGAAGGTGGTCCAGCTCTCTGGTCATTTTTGTGGCATTCCTCTGGATCCACTCCAAAGGTCTACATCCTTCCTCTATCGGAGGGCCAAGAGATGGATGCAGAGCTCCTGGTGGGGTCTCATAAGAGCACCTCCCTCAACCTGCTGGTCA
>VYZS01072907.1:11079-37565 GCA_013400695.1 Neodrepanis coruscans
GCACTAAATCTCTCCTCGGGCTAAAAGGGAGGGAGGGGGTGCGCGGTTTTTGTAATCTTCTTGAGTTGTTCCCTCAGTCGAAACCGGGCAGAGGTTCACGGCCAAGGGGATCTTGAGAACATGTGCTCCCTTCTAACTACCCTGGAGTCTCTCAGCCGGGCTCAGAGGGAGAGAGAGATAAGCACTATCTCCAGAGCGTCCTCACCTCAAACGCGGGCCCTGGAAAAATTTAATTTGTTTGTCTGCTTTGTACTTTATTTGTCGGGTTTTGGTGTTTGCGCAAAATAAACTGTGATTTTTGTGTGTTTTCTTCATTTTTGGGGTGTGTTTGTGACTTCTCTCAGAGTCTCTGCTCCAAAATCACTGAATTTGTGGTAAAACCACCACACTCTGTCAGGGAAATGTGAAATCCATACTCTTGAGGTGAAAGTTTTGTGTTAGCTCTGGAAATAATAATGTGTTGGATTTTTTCCCTCTCATGTCCTTGTATGCCATCCAACTTTCCTCCTATTGTTTAGTGAAGAGCAGAAGCGAAACTCCTCACAACACACGTGGCCTCCTCCTCACCTGGCTCTGCTCCATGATAGAGTGTCAGGGGCAAAAAGCAGAGGTGCTTGGAAATACTGCCTGAGAGCAACAACCCCCTTTTCCTGCCCCCCAAAAGTCACGTCACTGAGCTCACTGACTCAGCTCACCCACCCCTGGAGCAAAACCTGATGGTTTGAGTGGAACCCAGGCAAGATGCTGTGCCCCACTCCCACCAGTGTTTCCCAGTGGGGATGTTGGTCCTGTGCCATCCAGAAGACCCTTTCAGCCTCCTCATCCCTTCATGCAAAAAACTAATGAATGAGGGCCCCCTCCATCTCAGAGTGAGACTTTCCAGCCCAGGCAGGGTGGCAAACTGTGCCACCACTCACCTGGGCTGTGCCTGGGCTTTTAAAGGGTGACAAGAAAGCAAAAACACACAATATCATTTGTCTGTGTTATGCACCACTTCAGGGCAATCAAGGTCTCAAACTGTTTCTCAAGTCCTTGTGCTGTTTTCTCAATGTCACTGGGTCAGGATGCTCCTTCTTCTGCTATCTTTGCTCTCCTGCCCTCATTTGTTGTGTTTTTATAGGCTCTAAGCAACCTCAGTATGCTTTGTTCAGTCAGGGACTTTGCAAGTGAAATGCAATGTTAGCCCTTACTTCTCACTTCCCCTTCTTTTGACCACTGCCTCTGTTGATCATCTGCTCTCAATTCCTGGCTGTTTTGGTGGGGTTCAAACAGCCTTACTCTAGTCCATGGAACTGACTGAACAGCAGCCACACCCTGTTCCCCAAACCCAGCCCTTTTTCCTCCTTCCTCATCCAGCAGTGACTCAGAGGGCTTGTTCCTGATATGTGGCAGGATGCGACACAGAGCCAGTGCTGCACAGGTACCACCATGGCTGGGCATGGGCTGCAGCTGGAGACCACAGCCCTTAAACTTTCCTGGCCTTCCCCACCATCCCTCTTCTTGCACTGAAGGGCATAGGAGACCAGTCTGAGTAGGAATGAGCTTCTAAGTTGTACTGTTGTACCAGAACTTTCACCCAGTGTACAGGAGGCTGATCCACACACAGAGTTGAGGTATTTGATTTATTTACAGTTCTGCACACAAAGGGGTACTGAGTAAAAAATCCACAAAGCCAGCATGACTATCAAAGCTTTCCACTATTTATATATTTTAGCATTAACATTCGCTGGCTACAAGTTAAATAGTTCTCTTATTAATTAGTATTCTATCTTCTATTGGTTAAATGATTCTCTCACTTCTTATGCTAACTATTCTTCATGCTCAATTTCCTTTTTTTTGAGTTGGTGGTCCTGATCTCCCCTTGCTGGAATTACCCTTTCCTGCTCTGATGAGCTGACCTGGTTTCCTTCCTCATAATTTGTCATTTCCTCAGTTGTTTCCCCAAGTGTCCTTGGTTTGCTGGTGCAGCACTCTGATGTGCCTAATTTCAGTTGATATATATTATCTTGAGTTTCTTTCTTGTATTTTTTTTTCTCTATAGCTGCTGCAATTACTGAGATATATTAAACATAATTTATCTATCTGGGGGATGTTCATCATTTCCCTTTGAGGCTATGAGGCCTGCTTCTATGACAAGATTCATAAATCTCTCTTTTTACAATCATCACACTTTTTTTTTTTCCCAAAAAGAATCAGGGGGATGATAAGTCAGTCAGTTGCTTCACAATATTCCAAATGCAAATATACAATGCTGCAATTAAGACAAAGTATAACAGGGTTAATAATAAAAGAACAACAACAGGATGAAAAGTCTTATTGAAAACCCCTGTAGCAGCTCATGCCCACCCAAAAAGAGTGTCCCACCATTGATATTCCACAGGGATAGCTGCACCTTTCTTCCCATTGTCGAATTTTCCCACTTGAACACAAAGGGTCTGGCTCTTCTCATCCTCTGGAATGCAAAAGAAAGCATCTTTTAAATCCAATACACTCAAATAACTATTTGTACACAATTATTTGGTTTATTGCTCTTAAATCCTGTACCAGCCTATACTCCTGAGAACTAAGCTTTTTTACTGGTGGGATTGACACTCTCCAGGCAGATTTCAGTACTGGATTTAGGACAGAATTCTCAGGTTCCTCTGAGCTCTGATTTATTAGTAAACAGATTCAAGCCTTCCATGCTTTTTCTTGTGAGATACACAAGTTTTCCCAAAAAGTTATTCAAGCATTTAACTTGCACGATGCATCTCATCCTAACAATGGAAAGGGACATTCTGGCACACAGGAATTCATGAATCAGTTGAGAATCTCCAGTGTACTCTATGAGTTGTAAGAATGGCCACAAAACCCATTTTCCCATTACTCCAACAATCAGAACTGCAACTTTTCTTAGCAGGCCCTTCCAGCAAATTATTGCTGAATGTGTGGCTCCACCATAGATCAAAAATGTCTGGTTTCAGTCTAAATTTATTTCTTCTACTATTTTTTTTCTAGAGCTGCTGCAATTACTGAGACATGTTAAACGTAATTTATCTATCTGGGAGCTCTACATCAATAGTAGTGATGAGATTTTCAGCAGTGTCTTGGTTACATGATCAGTTCAGTTATGGGGTTTTGTTTAATCACAGGACTATGTGACTATGTTTCTCAAAACAGAGGAACTTTGGGCAGTATCACTTGCTGTGAAGGTGAAATCAGAGTTCTTTCTCCATGTGTCAAGATCTTGGTTCTTCTATTTTCTCCTGAAACAGCAAAATAAAATCTTTAACCCCTTAGGGATAAATGTTTTAGTGTAAGGAACTGAAAACAGTTTTCATGTTTATGTAATTATTTATAACAGTTTTTTTCACTTGCAACACAGATCTACAGATTAAGACAAAACAATAAAGGATGTTTAAAATAGATTAAGTAGAATTTCATTCAAATCTGGGAGTGTAGAGTATGTTTTAAAATATGTTTTGAAATTTTAATGAATAAAAAAAACCCAGGACACAATGCAAAAGATGAATGACCAAGCATTTGTCAAAGCCATTTAAGATTATAATTTAAAAAGAAGTATCNAGAGGAACTTTGGGCAGTATCACTTGCTGTGAAGGTGAAATCAGAGTTCTTTCTCCATGTGTCAAGATCTTGGTTCTTCTATTTTCTCCTGAAACAGCAAAATAAAATCTTTAACCCCTTAGGGATAAATGTTTTAGTGTAAGGAACTGAAAACAGTTTTCATGTTTATGTAATTATTTATAACAGTTTTTTTCACTTGCAACACAGATCTACAGATTAAGACAAAACAATAAAGGATGTTTAAAATAGATTAAGTAGAATTTCATTCAAATCTGGGAGTGTAGAGTATGTTTTAAAATATGTTTTGAAATTTTAATGAATAAAAAAAACCCAGGACACAATGCAAAAGATGAATGACCAAGCATTTGTCAAAGCCATTTAAGATTATAATTTAAAAAGAAGTATCAAAATGTAATGTAAATGTACTAGTTGGCAGGTTCATTATGTGACATAAACCATTAGGAAAAATCCTTAATCATAAAATTATTCATATATTATACTGTATGTTGTCCAGTCAATCCTTATAAATCAAAGTAGCTCAAACTGTGTTGCCTCAGGCCTTATCCTGTTGAGCCTTAAAAGCCCTCAGGTATGGAGATTCTATAGCCTCACTAGGAAATTCATTCCAATGATTAACTAATGATTTTTTTTCTTCTTCTTCATATCCAGTTGGATATGTTCCCCTGTGTTTCAGTTTATGCTCCCTGTCTCTCACTCCCCCAGAGTGCATCTCTGCAAAGATCATCTCAGACATCAGGGGCTGCTACAAACCCACCTGCAGAACCACCCCTTTCCCTCTGTCCTGGCTTTGGCTGGGATAGAGTTAATTTTATTCCTAGTAGCTGGTACAGAGCTGTGTTTTGGAGAATAATGTTGGCAACACAGGGATGTTTTAGCTGATGCTGTGTGGTGTTTACCCTAAGTCAAGGACATTTAAGTTTCCCGTGCTGTACAAAAAGCCAGGAGGGAGCTCCCCATTAGCTCAGAGACCTGTGTGAGGTTTTAAATCAAATTGAAGACCTGGTTTGTCAGTTTTATGTTGCCTACACCCAAATGGGTGCAAGATGGGAATGAGAATCACAGGTCCCTGCAGAAAGAGAAGAGTGGTCTAGAGGATGGAAGCTTTCTGTGATGAGAAGCTGTTAGTACCTGGAGGTGCTTTGCAGTTCAAATGCAAAGCTGGTTCAGCACAAGGTAATGGAGACAAAAAGCAGTTTGTCCCATATGGTAGGAAGGAATGGGTGGTGACTGAAAAGGCTTTAAGCTGAACAGAGGAGGGGAGAGGCCACAGAGACAGGATGTGTGTGTGGATGAAGGGTCTGAAAAATACAACACTAGTGAGTAGAATATTTTTCATGGTTCAGAGCAGAGAGACACACTTAAGTCAGACCTCTTTCATTAGTTATATGTTCATGACTTTTTGTCTTCCCTAATAAGGGATGAGCTACAAGGAATTGGGTGATGTGCTATATATGAACTCTTCCATCTCTTCCTGCAAATGTCTCAGTGTATTTGTGTGCTTTTTGACTTGGCTGAAGTTTGTATCACAGTGCCAAGTGTTTGACATGGAGGTTTCATCCTTACAGATGGGAGGGACAACCCTGAAGAACATGAAGAAAGGGATGAAACCAGTCCTATTTCACGTGAGTATCCATCACTGGCCTTCAGTTGATCACAGAGAGGGAGCCAAGGGTGTGATTTTTCTGAGTGTGGTTTAGTGAGGCCTGAATATTTTAATCAAGGGGATCTTTTTCCAGCACAAGAATACCTTAAACTTGAGAGATATAAGTTACCTGAAGCAGTTGGAGCTGCTGACATCATTATTACCCGAGTAATCCCATGTGCACTGAACTAGGACTATCTAGAGAATGAATTTTCTGCAGTCTTGGGTACTTCCTACCCTTGTCTACTGGGCTGTGGCTTGTTCAGCTGCGTGCACAGACTTACAGTTGCTGTTAGATACTCACTGCCTGGTGCTTTCCCTGCTCCTTCCTACTGCTCTGCTCATTTGTTAGGCATCATGCTTTGTGGGCAGAGGGGGTGGTTCAGACTGCACAGGGCAGACAGGAGATGTTTTTCCTGATTAGTTTCTTCACTGAAAGCGTTGTTAAGCATTGAAATAGGCTGCCCAGGGATGTGGTGGAGTCCCCATTCCTGGAGTTGTTCAAGGAAGGACTGGATGTGGCCCTCAGTGTTCTGGTCTAGTTGACATCGTGGTGTTTGGTTAAAGGTTGGACTCAATGATCTTGGAGGTCCTTTCCAACCTAATTGATTTTATGATTCTGGGATTTGTTAGGCATCTTGCTTTCTGGGCAGGCAGGGTGGTCCAGACTGTGCAGGGCAGACAGTGTCTCTCCTGTATTAGCTGCAGTGATCCTTCCTTCCATCTCCTTCCATCCATCCTCCTGCCCTCCCCCAGGCTCTCTGCCCTCTGTGATCCTTGCACAGTTCTTCGCATTTGGTAGGAGTTTTGAAACAAAATATTTTCTTATGGAAGATGTTACTCAGAGCACATTCCCATAGTTACTTACAGAGCATCCTACAGCTGGTGCCCACCTCATGAGAGTCCTCAGACTGGTTACTTTAGCCAGCACTGTATTCATCAGCCAGTGCCTGACAAAAATACGTTGAACTACTATGAAAATGCTTTGCAGAGGGAGTTGTAATGATGTTCAGGTTAATATGCTGTAACTATAGGCCCTTGTCACAAATTTTCAGTGCTGCTTTTTTTTGCCAAAGCCATTTTGCCTGCCTGGACTCTGAATCTTAAGCTAGTGTTTTTCTTTTTCTCACTATAAAAATTTCAATTCCTGTCCCAGGAGTAGCTTAAAAAGAATGTCTTAAAGGAAGGCTGTCCAGGAGCTGACATCTGATGTTCGTCTTTGTTGTTGTCCACACTCTGTGTTTGCTTTCAGTTACAAGTTGATTTCTTTTTCTCCATTGAGAAAATGGTGAAAATCCTACAGGAACTAGATGGTACAAACTCTACTGAGAAAAGGAGTAAAATTTGCTAAGAAGCAATGAAAAGCCTAACCCAGCAGCAGCTGACAAGTTGATGTTATTTTTCTGTCTCCACATTTCAAGGTAATTAGAAGTAAAAGTAAGTAAGCAAAGCAAAAACTGAACTAAAGTATCAAATGAGAAATAAGAGCTTTATTAGAATTTCCTTTGGAACTGTGCAATGGATTGAACACCCCACAAAACAAACCCCACACAACAAAACTGCCAAATAACTCCGATGAACAGAAGCAATCAAAAAGCAATGGGAAAGAGGAAAAAATGACAAGAAAATCTCCACCTCTCCCTCAGTTTCTTCAATTTATATAAAGCATTGTGACTAAGAATTGGGATTTTGTTATTTAGAATATAAACCTATTTGTACAAGGGGTATTGAAATCTGTTATTCATCATTATGACAGTATTTATATGGTTGTCAGGAGGTAATGGATCCTGAGATCTGGATATGTACAAGTGGTGATATTTTTATCTAACCTTTTTTCCTACTTTCGTAGATTCTCATAATGATAAATTAATAGAAGAACATTATCTGTTACAGATAAGGCAAATAAAGTCAGTTCCTCATAGCTGTTCAGTGTTCTAGTACTAAAGTTTGTGTGAAACAGGAAGTCTGAAGGCTAAGATACAGCATGTAGTGCAAATGATTGCCCAGGAACTGCTCAAGTGTAACCAGCTCTGCATGAGCTTCCTCCACTTCTGTTCCTTTAATCTTGTTACGTTAAAAATGACAGAGATGAGCTCCTTAATTCATGTAAATCAGCACTGTCAACAGGAAGGTAAGTGGTAGCAGAGGACCTGGCAGAACAGTGTGTGGGGACTTTTGGTATCCCTTGAGGTGAATTAAGCACATATTTGTGCTTGTATAAAGAAAGATTAAATGAACACTTCACAACAAAACACAAAGAGAGGCACAGACACCAAGCAGTGGACTGCAAAAGTAAGAAAATGCTTTCTCCACGGTTGAGGAATCCATTCAGTGCAGCTGCAGGTTGAGCTCCAGGTGAGGGAGCCCCAGGCAAGAGAGAGTGAACTGGCACCAAACCTTCTCACAACAAGGGGCACAGGGACCTGTGGCACCAGCCAGGTGAGCAGACACTCTGAGACATGGCAGAAGCCAAGGACTCAGGAGGAAGAGCCCAGGTCTGGCTTGCCTGGACTGTGAGAGGATAAAAGCTCAAGGTTCCTCAATTTGGGATCCCTCAACAGAGGCACCAGCTGGAGCTGTGTCTGTGTTACTGTGCCATGAATAAATTGATTTAAGGATCCCAGACATCTGAGACTCTGCTGTGGGAAACTTGGGGTTGAGCTGGTAAGGAAACCTGGTCTGATTTTGTGAGTGGGCTGTGCAGGGAGTCAAACAGGGCACCTATGGGGTCACTGGAGTCACCCACTGTAAAGGACCTTTGGTCCCAGCAAAGTCTCTGGTGGTGGGATTGTGAGTGCCAGAGTGGCTCCTGAATGGTCAGACAGGGAAGTTTCCTTAACAATGGAATGACAGAATCACAGAATCATTTAGGTTGGAAAACATCTTTATGATCATTGAGTCTAACCCTAAATCTAACACTGACCAGCTCACAAGCAGGCCATGTCATCTTGGGAATAAACATGGGATAAATGGCATTGTGAAATCTGCAGGGCAAGTTTCATGTCTGAATTTCATCACTTGTGTCTTAAATGTTCAAGTACTCCAGAAACAGTCTTTTCCTAAGGAATAATGTGATGCCTTGCTGATGTATATATGTTTCACTGATGTTTCCTAGCTAAATTACATACATGTCAAACAAAAATTATAAATTTTTAAATGCAAAATCCTCTGTGGGAAGTCCCTGGGGATTTTCCAGCAGCACTGGGAAATAATAGTTGTAGTGATATATCCATAAACAAGGAGTACTTATGCTCTGCTGAGCAGGGTGAGGAAACCTTCCTTTCCTTAGTTTTATTGTATCCCTGATGGAGCTGGAGCCAGTCCAGATAGCTAAAGGATATGTTGCATTCCTGCTGAGGTGCCCTGCAATAAAAACTGTGAGAAACTGTATCACAGAAAACTCTCGAGCCCTCATTTTTAGTACAGTGAGATAAGTTTTAAGAGAAAAACGACAACAAAATAAAACCTCACTGTTTTGTCCAAGGGACTGTTATGCAAGGGATGGGAGGATTGCACCACTGGGCTGAGCACCAATCTGAGGGGAATTTTTGTATTATTATGTAATCCAGAAGGGGAGAGCTGTGGGCAGCAGCAGGGAGATTTACTTTGTTAAAGTTCCCAGGGTGATTGGGGAACTGTCTCACAGAACAAGGTTATTCTGCATCAAAGTCTCTCCAGCCCTCAGCCCCCTCCTCTGGAGGGGGTTCTCAGGAGCCATCAGTTGGAGCTTTACACAGATATGGGTTTTGTGACAGGGAAGCCCATCAGAACCTGGCCCATTCTCTGAAATGGCACGAAAAAGCCCTCACAGTTCATTCATAAGAGCTGTGAGAGGCGAGTCAGTAAAGCAGAGATCACCCTAAAGCAGTTGCTGGTGCTCCCAGGCCAGTTTTGCAGTCAATGAAGTGAACAGGGGTGCATGGAGGTTTGGTGAACTCTGAGGTCCAGGCTTTACATGTCTCCAAAAACCCCTAGTTGCTTATTTGTGCAGAAGCTGTAGCTGTGTCCCCCAGTCCTGTCTGTCAAACTGGGCAACCAGTTCATAAACCAGCTCCAGGTATAACACACTTGCACATGCACATACATGCACTTGCACATACATGCACTTGCACATGCATACTTGCACATTCATTTAAGTATTTTAAATGAAAGGGATCAAAAGCCTGAACAGAAAATCCTCCATGGCAGGAGAAGGCACAAACCACAATAAAGATCAGAGTCCTTCATCTTTAATACTGGGCAAATGCAGAGTAACTATGTGCAGTTGTAAAAGACACACTCACGATGAGTCACACAGCACTGACCTCTCAAAGGAATATGAACATTTGTTTTTCATTCTTCTGTGAAAGCAGGTTGCTTTTGTTTCCCTTTGAACACACCAGCTGCAGTGGCACAGTGAGGGAGAGGTGCTTTTCTGTTCTGATGTATTTTTCTAGCTCGTCTGACTAAATACTCCTGTAGATACACTGAGTATTGGGTCTCCTGTCTCTAGAGCAGGATTAATGGTTGCTAGTGGAAAGTGTATTTATCCAAGTAGGAACAGCCAGTGAAATCAGGTCCCCTCCCTCTCAGATGCCAGGGACTGTGAGATCAGCTCTGGGAGAGGAGCCCCAAGATGTTGAACCCAGGAAAAGCTGAAAAGGGGTCTGGCTGGGAGTCTGGCATATTTATAAAAATTACAGTGTCCTGGTCTTTGAAGAGATTTTCTGAGCACAGGTGGCAGTCCCTGCAGAGCAGCTCTGGACATTCCAGCCCCTCCAGTAGATCCAGCACTCACAACAGTGTCCTGCATTCTCACGTTACACAGGGCACTGCACACTTGCAACAGTGCCCTTCACACCCACAGAAATCCAGAGATACTCAGTGTGTAATTCTTGCAGTCCTTGCAGGCCATCATATCTGATCAGGTAGCAAAACTGGAATTTGGAGTCAGGAGTGACTTTAAAACACAAATAACTCTTTGGAAAATCTTACTTCCAGTCCTCCTTTCTCTTTTTCAAGCCCAAGTTGTCACAGACGTCCTGGCCCTGAGGAGAAGAAAGTTCAGTCTCATTGGAGAGAACTCTGGTAGGGAATTCCCAGGAAACAGAAAGCAGCTATAAAATGTACAACCACGTAAGATTTATTTGAGAAGTTCAAAGTTTAAATATACATGACATTTGGCTGAAACATAAGTATTAAAAAAAAAAAAAGTTATTTTCAATGAGACCTGAATTGAGACTGGAACAGGCTAAAGTCTCTATCTCTATGCTCTTGTCTTTGGAAGAAGGAGCCACTAGTGTGAAGTCTGTGTTTTCAGGAGGAGAAGCTACATTTCTTATGCTGCTAAAAATCTCCTCTGGAAAGGAAAAAAACCAAAACCTCAAAACAAAAGCAAAACAACAACAACAACAAAAAGAAACCACAACAAAAACCCCACAGCAGAAGAGTGAAATTAAAACTTCAGGGTCCCAGGAAATGAAGAACTGCTGTTGCTCAAACATTATTAAAATCACCCTCCCCTGAATTATAGTCATTGGTTCAGTGTTTCACTGCAGCTAAGAAGAGATCAGATAAATCTCAGTCATATATTGCTTTCCTTCTGGCATTATGTGTAAGCAAAAGCATCAGCTCCTCTTTGCTTGCCTGCGTGGACTGCACTCGGTGGGAATTTTGCTTTAAGCACACCCTGTCTTGGAAAAGGGCATCTTTCACCCAAGAATTTTTCCTTCCTTGTATTTTGCTTTTAAATACAGTGGAAACTTCCCGCTTTGAGCGAGGTAACATTAAACAAAGAACATGAAGCAACAGTTACCACTGAAAAACTTAAAATGTTACCTATTACCTGAACCATATTTCTTACCTCTGCCATCAAATTGGATCCAGGGTTTTTTAAGAGACATGTCAAGACCCTGAAATACTTTTCATCCTCTTAAATTGAGAGATTAAAAAAGAACCTCTGTCCAGGTACTTAGTTCTTTATGGAACTGGTTGGCACGTTTGGACTGGAGCTGAAAATGGGAGCATCTAAAATGTCCATCTAAATGGTCAGGGGGTATGAGGGACCTTGCTGTGTGGAATGCTGACCTGGGCGATGGAATGGCCTGCTCCTGGGGGGAAATATTTGGAATGGGAGCCTGCCACTGGCAAAGCCCAGGGAAGGAAGATTTGGCACGTTAGAGGCAAAGCTGCTGGCTTTGAGAGAAAGGCAAGGTGACCTCTACCTGTGTCTGTGGCTTCCAGTGTCTGTCCAGGACAGGTAAGCACAGAAAGGTTGGGTATTTCTACAGAGGTGCAGTGGATCTGGCAATACACTGCTGCCACCTGCCGTGCCATTCCGCTCTTAAATCCACAAACCCACGCCCTGGGTAACGCCGCTGCCCAGAGCTCGTGTCTTCCCATGGGATTTGCCTGCGAGGGTTAGAAAAAGATGGATTGTTGTGGATGGTGGTGACTCCACGTGCTGTACTGACCACTCAGAGGGTATTTCACAAAGCACGGTGGGACCACAGCACTTGCCCATCCCAGGAAAGCACAACAAATCACTCCAGACCTGCTGCTCGTTGTTGGCAGTGTTACCAGGCATCCACCACTGGAGCTGGTTTGTAGTCTAGAGCACCTGGCAGAGAAGGAAGGAATGAAGGAAGGAGATCTGCATTAGGGATTCTACACCCTATGGCCTCACCCCCAAATAAATTAAAATTTCTAACTTCATGATCTAATTATTATTTTTAAATTCAAAGCTACTTAACATTCCCCCAGATTAATTTTTCAGAATTGCAGTTCCATGAAAGAGCTTCTCACTCCTCCTGGGGAGGCAGTGCCTTTAAAATTCTTCAATTTGTGGGTGCAAAGTTGAAATCCCAATTTCAAACCAGCTCTGCAAGATTGCTTCTAATCTGAAAAGTGATTGAAAAAGTGGCACGTTTTTTGCTCAAGTGATCACCTTTCCTTCAGGTCAGAGGGTTATCAAAGTACTTGAGGCTCCTCTGCCTGCTGTAGCTAAACACTGTGAACAGATTAAAACAAAGCTGATGACAGATATTCAGCACAGCACGCATCTCTGAAAAAGTGAAAACACCGGGGAGTTAAAGGCCATTTTGCAGGAATTTTTACTGTGAATTGTTCTCGACTGGTTTGATCTTTGATTCCGATTACAGGGATGCAGCTTTTAACTGTCGCTAAGAGTGGGATACTTGCACAGAGTATGAAGAACAGAGCAAAGGTAAAGCATGAGAATGTAGTAGTTGGACTACTTGCACACTTCGTGGTGACTATTAAAAAGAAATCGAAGTAAAATTTAATTGTAATTGATTTAAAATTAATTGTGGGCTGGAGCAGAAGGCAATGACTGTCAAGACTGAGGACTGCCAAGTGTTAGCACTGTAATTATGTTATTTTTATAATTCAGGCATGTAACAAAGGGTGATTATGATGTAAAGAAATAAATGTTCTGCCAGTAACATGAACAGTGCCTGAATACATTATTATTATTATTATTATTATTATTATTATTATTATTATTACTTAGATACAAGGAAATATTGAAACAGCCATTGAAATACCCAATTTGTAACCACCTCATCAGTAGGGAGGTGCTAAGGACTCAAACCGAGTCAAACTGATTTAAGTGTTTCTTTAGCAGTGTCCCTGGGACATGGAGGAGTTTTCAAACTGGCAGCACAAAGCTAAGGACTGGTGTTGTTCCCTGTGTAATTGGCTTGGTTCTCTTAGGATAATTCAGTATATTTGGGGAATAACAGAACATTAATGGAATGATACAGGTACAATATAAGCCATGGAAGCTTCTGAACAACAAGGGGACAAACAACAGTCAGGAAGAGTCCAGACACACTTGCTGGGAACTTGAATAGACAGTTCTACAATTTCTTTTGTGTTTGACTCTATAGTTTGCATGAACAACACTTGAACTTGTGCAAAGACACTACAGTTTTTTTAGTAAGTTAAACTTACAAGCATTAAAAATATTTAAACAAAACTATGTAGATTTTCAGCTTAAATTGGGTAAAATAATTCAAGTAACTGGATCTTTACATGTTAAATCCAATCTTAACGTTGCTGCTCTGTGTTGTCAACATCACTAAAATCAGCTCAAGAAATGTAACTGCTATTTCCATGTATTTTCTGAAGAGAAGCAACATGACTATTGACCTAACATCAAAGTAATTTGCTGTATTGATAGGGATTTTACATTACAATTTAGACTAAATTCTATTTGCATATTAGTATTTAAAGGGAACAAAAAGAAAACACATACTAGAAAGAGACAAGTTAAACCAAATCCCTAAAAATGACAATGTATACTCACTTTCAAAAGCCCTGGTATTTTATGACTTCCTTCCTGAACATTGTAATTCCAAACCAGATTATTTTATTTCTACTTCTCATAAAAATTCCTATTCTGATTAGCATAAAACCACTGAGATGAATGAAAGGTTAAATACTGTGCATTTGACTTATTTTATAATAAGTATTCTGATGCTTACTGGGTTCTGGAGGCAATTTAATGGAGTCATAGATATAAAAATATAGAATTATCTTTATTAATGAGATATACATTTATTCAAATCAGGTTTCTTGGGATACAGCCTTCTATCTGGATTTCAGCTGGCCAGCCATTGTATCTGTTCATTTTCTTGTCAGAGTGGTTTATCTGTAAAAATTAAGTAAATTTTAAAAATCAGTATTTAGTTCTCTCCATTTACATACCAGTTTGTCAAACCTCACACAAGAGGAGAGGGTAATGGAGGAGGACTGGGAAGGTCAGTAGCACACCTTGCTTGACATAATGGGTAGAGATTCTACCAGTTTCTCTCTTACCCAGAGTGCTTTATTTATTTTCCAGATGCCTACCATAATATACACTAAATTGAATACTTTTGTCCAGCAGAAGCTCTGAAATATGAAGAATATTGCAACAATATTTTGTACCAGTACAGGCTGGGGGCTGACTTGCTGGAGAGCAGCTCTGGAGAGAAGGAGCTGGGGGTCCTGGTGGACAACAAGCTGTCCCTGAGCCAGCAGTGTGTCCTGAGGGACAAGAAAGCCAGTGGGATCCTGAGGTGCATTGGGAAGAGCATTGCCAGTAGGTCAGGGACAGGATCCTGCCACTCTGCTCAGCCCTGGGGAGGCACCTCTTTAGTGCTGGGTCCAGTTCTGGCTCCTCAGGACAGGAGGGACATGGAGCTCCTGGAAGGTGATTCTCCTACAGAGATGCTGAAGGGATGGAGCATCTCTGTGCCCAAGAAAGATTGAGGGAGCTGGGAATGTTCAGACACTGAGAGGGGACCCCATCCCTGTGTGTCAGGGTGTGCAGGGAGGGGGCAGAGGATGGACCAGGCTCTGCTCCATGGAACCAGCACTGGGACAAGAGGAACGGGCAGGAACTGATGCCCAGGNCAGCACTGGGACAAGAGGAATGAGCAGGAACTGATGCCCAGGAAGTTCCACCTGAACATGAGGAAGAACTTCTTTCCTCTGCAGTGACTGAGCATTGGAACAGATTGTCCAGAGAGGGTGTGGAGTCTCCCTCACTGGAGATATTCCAGAGCTGTCTGATCACAATCCTGTGCCATGTGCTGTGGGATGACCCTGCTGGAGTAGGGAGGTGGGACCAGATGAACTGCTGTGGTCCCTTCTAACCTGATCCATTCTGTGGTTCTGTGTTATTCTTGGGGGAAAAAGATACAAAAAACCCAACCAAAAAACCCACTGTGGAAGTTTGATATGGCTTTAGAGGGAGTCAGCATCATCAAGGGACCTGAGCTCTGTGTTGGGTTTTCTCATTTCTGTCTGCCTCTGTCATACAGATGAGCATGACTGGGCTTAAGGTGAACACAGCAAGGTCACAGATGCAAACAGAAATCTACATAAAAAATGGTATCTTTAGTCCTCCTGAAGCCTGAGGGCAACTTACTCAGAAAGTTTTGTGGTTAAAGCATTGCTGCATTTGCACAGCCAATCTAAGACAGCTCAATTTTTATATAATAACCATCTTTATTTTTAGAAAGTCTTTGGAATTTGTCCTTCCAGAAGAAAATATAGGTCTCTGTACAGCACGTCAGGTTGGACATTTCCAAACTGAGACTATTTAGGGTATCTGGTCACTTCTGAAATTTGGCTACAGATGGTTTAGTCCTTGTGTGGTAGAAGTAGGTTCTGTACATGGCCCAGATCCAAAGCACAGAA
This sequence comes from Neodrepanis coruscans, assembly GCA_013400695.1. Taxonomy (NCBI): domain Eukaryota; kingdom Metazoa; phylum Chordata; class Aves; order Passeriformes; family Philepittidae; genus Neodrepanis; species Neodrepanis coruscans. Next base: position 26,495 of record VYZS01072907.1, read on the forward strand.
CGATGTACAAACAGTCCACAGTCGTTATAGAGAACTCACAAATTCTGCATCTGAAAGTTATACCTGATATACAGACAAATATAAAGTGAAATAAAACAAATCTGACCTTTTCTTTTTGGATATTATCTGGCAGCTTGAACCCTTTGGCAGCTATAAAAACCCAGCTTGACCTGAACTTTATATTGCTTATTTCTTTACTTCCCAGTTCTTCTACTAATTTTTTGGCATCGTTTTTCAACCTAGGAAAACATAGTAAAAAAATAAGTGTTATAAAATAAGGTTGTGAAAAGTGCTGAAAAAGATCACAGCTGATTCATGCTTTACACTAAGCAATAAGCCACAAGAAGCAAAAAAAGAGAATTAAAGTCCTGAGAGCTGTGTTAGTAGCATGACATGAAATTCATAAGGAGAATTCACATTGAATTCATGGAATTTTCTCCCTTGTCAGTAGGTTCCTGATGTTCCTACAGCCTGTTTGGAGCACCATAGTGGAAAGAAAAATTTATCCCAAACACCGTCTGATCCTTCAACCCATAGGCTGGACTAGAAGATCCCAGAGGTCTTTTCCAACCTCGCTGATTCTGTGATTCTGTGATTCTTGTTCTTAAATAAGGACAGGGGTGTCAAAAGTGGATTGTCTTTTCCTGTATAATTATCTTATCCTGAATCCAGCTAAAAACCTTTAAGATTCAAAAGTATCTGAAGAATCAGGTTAAGATGTGAGAAGCAATGCAAACTAGATACATCATTAATACATCATAATTGAAGGTGTGGATAAGTAACATTTAAGAATAAAGAAGATTATGATCCAGAGGTAACAGCAGTGCCATTTAGAGTGCTTTTAAACAGGATAATACAATTATCCATCTTAGGGAGCACGAATATACATGATATGTACAACCACAGAAAGGACGTGGATCAAAATATTTCAGGCAAGAAATGAGAGAACAACTCTGACTACAGAGTGGAATTTACCATTCCTTTACACCAATTACTCAACAGTAATTTTCCAGCTCTGCTCCTCAGCCTGAATAAGCTGCTTACAAGGTACTTCCATCATCATGAGTTGCCATCAGCAGGAGGGTCCCTTCTGGAGCATTCCTAATGAAAGTCATCATCTCTCCTGAGTGGTCTGGGGAATCAATCACACAACTGATTATTCATTACACACATATCACATTCCTGTTCATGCACAGAAGGTCACAAGCATTTTTAAGGGGTCAGAGAACCATCTTCCAGTGCCTCAGAGGATTCTGCTTCTCTTCACTAACAGGTAAGAAAACTTAATGTTCAAAGTTTAGAAAGTGTCTTAAGAGCTATTCTTAAAGAAGATCATCTTCCCAGCTACGTGGAAGGATGTTAAGAGACAGACAGGACATACTTCCTGTGATGATTTTGCAACTAAAGTAGAACAAACTATGCCAGGAAAAGGGATTTTGATGAGTGAAGTATCTGGATGTGGTATCTGGTTAAGTGCTATTTCTATCAGACTGAAATAATGGAGGTGAAAAAAAAAAAAAGGCAAATGACATCACTTGAACAAAACAACTTTAAAAAAAGACAATCAATGATCTCAACCAACATGAGAAATTCACCTTTTAAGGAAATATATGCCAAAGAATATTTTATGAAGACAAGGGCTGTTTGTTTCTAGCTGGTCCCTGTTGATAATACAATTACAGTCATTTGAGAAAGAAGGATAATTATATAAATGTCCTTTCTTAATGTTGAAACACTAACAAAAGCTCTGTTGCACCCTTTCCCTTACCTCCTGCCCACATGTCAAAAAATTTTGTCGATGTAACTTTTCCTGTTCTATCTGTAATTAAAAAAAAATAAAAATTAATCAGCATATACAGTTAGTAATTTCATGTAAAGCTTGGCATCTCTAATTTTGTGTATTATTTGGCTTCTGAGCTTTCTTTCCTTTCAGCTTTTAAATAGGAGTATGGAATAGCATAAATTTAAGATATGGGAAGAATATTTTGATTTATGGAGTCTGTAAATCATCGAATGTGACTAAAACATTTTTATTACTTCTTGTTTTAAAGAAAAGATTCAACTTTCTGTGTGCTTCCATGTTTTTATATCTAAATATACCATACTGAGTCACAACCATTGACAGGAAAATTGGTTAAGCTTAAGACTATTTGAATGAGTTTAATACTATTCCCTGCAGTGTTTGAGATGTTCAGCTTTCATACTATTTGAATTCCAGCAGACAGAAACACAATACTCCTCATTACTGCATCAGAAATCGGATATGCAAATAATTAATACTTCCAAAACATTTTAATCAATATTCATCATCAGTTATGCTGCTGTTCAGATGGATGTCTTTGGTTAAACAAGACATGTACAACTGAAAATATTTTATGAATTTCTAAATCCATACCAACTGGGTTAATTGATTTTAATTATCCAAGGCCCTGCTTGGATCCCTGCTATGTGAGAGGATCTGTTCTACTGAGAGTGCATCAGTTCATTTCTAGTGAGAGGATCCAGCAGCTCCTGGTTCCTTTCTGGCTTATCTTTGATCCATCTATGGTGAAATCATGACAGCAGATTCTCCTGAACATGGGACTCTAAATGGCAGGTTTGTCATGCTAATGAGGGGAAAAGGTGGCAAAAATCTGTCAGTGGTGAAACACCATTCTGGACCTGGGGTGGTTCTGAGCAGAGGTCACAAAAGCTGGAAAAGTCTGTATTGGGGACAGCAGGAAATTCACAAAGTTGGTTTCCTCTCCCTGTGTGTTGTTAGTCTGGGCTTAATGGTTCTGCCTTCTTTATTACAAAAGACCATAATCATTCAGAGAAGAAGGAGTTGTCATTAAGGAATAAAAGTGTGGTGCCATAACACATTTATTGAGCACAGTCATTAGATGGACTGATCTAATTAGAAGAAATGTAGATAAAATGTCTCACTACAGATTGGTGCAGGATGATGGACAGATTTACCTGCTCCTACTTGGAATAATCTTCCTTAGGTATTCAAGAGAAATCTTTGCCCTCCTACTTTATGGCTGTTTGCTGAAAACTCATTTTTAACTGTTTATCAGTTATAACCAATGAAGTTTTTATGATTATTGCAAAAAAAAAAAAAAGCAGTAATTAACTGGGAAAAAATTGGAACAGATTCTTGTTGATGGTTAATATAACCTTCAACAAAAGCATGAAAGGTGAAAAAAGGTCAAGACTTTGCTTAGCAACAGTGAAACAAAAAATAGGAATATAAATGTTTTGTGATTGAAGCCAACTTGACTGTGCCTGTGAACTCCCTTTCTTCCCCTCCCCCACCAGATTTAGGCATCCAATTTTCCCAGGATCCATAATAATGATTTCATCACCACTCCCATTCATCTAAGCCAATATGGTGCCTCCAGATCTGGAAATTTTGCTTTCCAATGGTTCCTACTAAAAGCAAAGACATCCAGTGGCAGTTAAATATTAATCAAGCTTTTAGTTTGTCTTCCTGTTCACTGACCAAGTCTGAAAAAGGAATTTGCACAGTGGCTGCACCTCTTGGTGGAAATGAAATTCTCAGTTACTGCTTCCAGATACATTTTTTCGAGGCTAAAAGTTCAGTCTTGCTGCTGGAGATCACAGGTATTTTTGCTGAGCTACAGGTTTTCTGTCTAATAATGACATCACTTTTATGTTCACATTTTCTATTTTCTTATCCTGATTTTAAACATGTCGCTCTTGTTTACCCAGAAGACTTTTTTTCTTACACAGTTTTGTTTTTCTCACATTTAACATGAATAAAGTTTGCAACATTTTCCTTTCCCTTACATACTAAACCCCACAAAACAAAGAAAAAAAATCCCAAACCCCAAAAGAACAGAGGTAATTTATTGCTGTACAAAAGTATGTTTCTCTCTAACATTTTTTCTTTTACTTACAATTCACAGTGGCAATATTTATACCTCTTCCAACATTACCATTCCCTTCACTTATAAGTCTGGAATTGAAACAAATACAGTATTAGCAAAATGTATCTGATCCAAAGTTATATTTACCAGCACAAAGTAATTTTCTGATATTTATGTTCTCTTCAGTTATTTAATTCAAGACTTTGTAGTAAACAAGAGCTATGGCTTAAAAATCTTGCACATTGTACCAGTCAGTTTCCTTCAACAATGAGTCTTTCAAAGGGAGCCAGATCAAGAAAATACTTCCTACAAATGCAGCCAGAAATATAAAGGAGAAAAACCCCCTCAAGATAAAGTGTGGTTTTGTGGCAGTATCCTCTGTGGTCTGTATCTCCAGAAAAGATCACTGCAAGGTTTTGAAGTTATTCTACCTGTCCAGTTTGAAAAGCCATAAAAGAACCTGGCTTTCAGAAGGTGTTGACTCCTCAACATTGGTAAACTTTTGCTATGCTGCACCATGGAAATTAAAAATCATACCCCAAACTAACAGTTGAATGCAGTCTGTGTATAGGAATAAACTAAATAACCTGAGACTAGTGGGAAAAAAAAAAGCCATGAAAAAAGAAAAGAGTTAAATACTGTCAGTTATTTTCTGGAGTTTTTCACAAAAATAGGAGCCCCCTGGTAGGAGCTCATTTGCTGCTACTGTATCAAAACAAAGCACCCTTCCTCACACTCTGAAGCACTTGTGTAGATTTAAAGACAGACTGGTTACTCACAGCTCATCCTCAAAACAAATTTTAGCCATCTTTTCTTTGCCACCACCACTGAGGATCCGATAGGCGAAATGCCCAGCGGGGCAGGGAGTCCAGTGATCACATTTCTGCCTCTTGGGGACTGGGGCTACAACAGCAAAGATGAGAAAATGCTTCCTTGGATGCTGCATAAACGATTTCTGCATGGAATGAACCACTTCATGTCAACCTACTGAACTGCAACATATGCAGACAGAACCCAATCCTTTCATTCTTCTGTGTCATGGCAACATTATCACAGGTTTGCCAGGGCTTTAAGTCATCATGGACTCTCAAATGGATGTTTGGTCCAAGTGAACACTTATCCAGGCAAAAAATGCCCCATTTAGTATGATCTGATTTGAATCTAGAGTAATTATTTTGTGCTATTCCAGATAATAGGAAACAAGGGCAGCAGGGATAAAGGTTTCCTACCAGTAGCTTGAAGTCAGTAGTTACCATTCTCATTTTAAGCCCTTTTTTATGCAATAAGATTAAAACGTGTCCATTAAGCCACCTGGTCAGATTAGAGATAAAAAATAATGGGAATCTAACCACAAGGTTTGGTTAGTCATTCAACAGTTTACCATAATTATAAAATACATGTGATAGAACCAAAGCTGCAGCTTTGCACTTAAATACCAGCAAACAAATAAGGTGTTCTTAGATCCCTGTTCAATTCATTACATTTGCACACTGACAAATATAGGCTGACATTGTGTTTCTTCACAGACAGTGTTTAAGACAAGGTTTAGCCTTGCATTAATTACCTTTACACAACCAGCATCATTCTTGTGGTAGCACAGAAAAAATAATTTCTTAGCTAACAAGCCATTTATGATTTGGCATATAAATACACAACATCAGATACAGTATAAGAAAAAAAAAAAAAAGGAAAGAAATGCAACTACACACCCCTCAACACTGGTTTCTTTCCAAAATCCTGGAGTTTAGCATGGGATATTATCTCCTGGGGTGTAAAAGCAGCGATGAAGTATCCCAAATACCAAGCAGCCAGTGATATCAACAAGAGCCCTGCTAATCTCGCAGTACCTGTGGACAAAAAACCCCAAATCAGAAAGATATAAAGATGTTTTCAGAGCAGCACACAAAATCCTGTATTTTCTTCTGGCATTGCTACACAAACTGACTATTTTCTGTTTGATACACTGTGCTAATCACAGCCTTCAGAGCTGTGGCAACAGAGTATTTGTTATATCCCCATCTCTGACAACCCTTTATGTTTCTAAAACTTGATCTTCAAGCACAAAATTCCCCCCCTGCCTGGCTCCCCTCAACCCACATCCATAATACCCCAAAGAAACATGAAGTTCAAGTTAATCCTAGTAAGCTTTTGATTCTGAAAAGCAAGTATCAGATACTACACATGTATTTTTCAGCTACTATTGATTTTCTGTACTAGGCAAACATTATGGGAATGGTTTAAAACACTCATCATACAGAGAACTACCTCCATCCACCCTTTTAACATGCTGGGTAAAAGCAACTGAGGAATAATCTCATTCACACTGACTGCATTGGAAGGGACCCTCAAAGGTAATCTAGTCAACCTCTCTGCAATGAGCAGGGAAATCTTCAAATATATCAGGTTTTTTGGAGCCCCATCCAGCCTGACCTTGAATGTGTTCAGTCATGGGGCATCCACCACCTCTCTGGGCAACTTTTGCCAGTGTTTTACCACCCTCATTGTGTTATCCCATCCCTCTGGAATGTCAACCACATCACACAGTTTGGTGTCATCTGCAAACTTGCTGAGGGTGCCCTCAATCCCACTGTCCATGTCTTTGATGAAGACATTCAAACATAGAGGGACTGTTTCACCTTCTCTCAGCTGTATCAGTTTCCATGGGCTGCAGCACAATAGGAAAGAAAAGGATGCAGAGTTTTCTTGACTATGAAGAAATAGAAATAAATTCCGTGTTGAGGATCTACTCTTTCTCAACACCAGAAATGCAATTGTGGAACATGCTGTTTTCATGGCAGGAGATGCTTCCTGATGTGTAAAGAAGCATGTCCTTGAAAATAAGGGTCTGTTAAAGTGTAAAAAAGAAAATTATTACTTTTACATCCTGAAAACCAAGTTCAACAGAACCAATGTCCAAAAGTATCCAGTAAGTTGACTTTGCCAACCTTCTAGAAAATACTGTGCATTATTGAGCCTCAATCTTCCTTATAACAGTTTACACTCATAAGACACTCCTTTCCTTTGTTTCCTGGAACTGCCTTTTATAAACATCTAGAATTTTTCCCCCTTCTCTAGAAAAAGGTCATATTTTTTCACTTGTCTTCCTCAAGTCCTGTTTTGCAGGTTATACCAGTTTCCTGTGAATCCTGCCCAGTTGGTCTGTGTCCAAATAGTGAGAAATTCTGCAGAATGAACACACTAGTCCAACAAACACATTCTTGAAGCTTTACTTCTGGTTATTCATGCCAGAAGGAACTTAGATTTTTGGTTTTTTTCCATGAGTAGACTTTATTGATTCAGGTTCTGTTTATAAACCACTAAAAAGATTGGATTTTAATTCTCTAGCTACTCTGTATCAGGTATTTGTGCTCGTGGTTATTCCTGAATTTTACATGGCTTTAAAAATAAGAAGCCCAATAAAACACTGCTGTGTGACTGTAGGGAAGATACTGTGAGAAATTTACTATATTTTCATCAAAAGATTAAGATTGAGAAAGTAATATAATGAATCTGCAGAGATATTACAGATTTCCCTAGTTATTACCTAAGAGAAATCTCCCATTCTACCATTAGAAAACTATCATTAAATACTGAAAATTACTCCAACATTTCATTCATACAGTGAGTGTGAACACAAACACTGATAAAATATATGTGCACAAATAAGGAAGCCACCAGAACCAAGCAGAATGAAACCTATTTTTTCTTTTTTTTGAATATTAAAAATTACCAGATTTATACACAAAAGATATTTAATTTGTAAAGGAAACCAAGTAATGAGTTTCAAAGAAAAAAAATAAGAAAGAATTAAGTGAAAGCTACAAGTTTATTGAGAAATTTTTAGTGACTGTTTTTGGGAAGGGTGCAGGGTTTGGTGCATTGTAAAGATATATGGGACCATCAGTCAGGCTTTGTTTTGCTTTTTCTATTGTTGGCTTGGCAGGTTTATCTTTACAATGATTTTTTTGTTTGTTTTGTTGTTTTTCATCCAAACTATGGAGTTGCAAAATAGTCTCAACAGTGCAGCATTTAACCTAAATAGAAGAGAAAGTACAAAATGTTTAACTGCTCTTAAGTCTGACCGTAGTGCCTGGGAAGATCATGGAACACATAATTTTGAGTGCAATCACAGGGCACATGCTGGACAAACAGTTTTGGGGTAATTTAACATCTTTATTGAGGATATGAATGAGGCTATTGAGGGAACGCTCAGTAAGTTTGTAGATGACACTAAATTGGGTGAGAGTGTTGATCTGCTGGAGGGCAGGAAGAGGGAACTGGATTGATGGTCTGAGGCCAGTGGTGTGAGGGTCAACAAGGCCAAAAGGACCTCAGGGTGCTGGTCAACGGCAGCTGAACACGAGCCACTGTGTGCCCAGGTGGCCAAGAAGCCCAAGGACATCCTGGCCTGGATCAAAAACAGTGACCAACAGGATCAGGGCAACGATTGTCTCTCTGTGCTGAGGCCACACCTCAAATACTGTGTGCGGTTCTGGATTCCTCAGTTCAAGAAGGGCATTGAGATGCTGGAGTGTGTCCAGAGAAGGGCAGTGGAGCTGAGAAAGTCCTATAAGAAGCAGCTGAAGGAGCTGGGCAGGGCTCAGCCTGGAGAAAAGGAGGCTCAGTGGAGACTTTATCACTCTTTTAAACTCCCTGAAAGGAGGTTGTTGCCTGGTGGGGCTCAGGCTCTTCTTCCAGGCAGTTAGAGACAGGGTAAGAGGAAATGGCCTCAAGTTACACCAGGGGACATTCAGGTTGGACATCAGGAGGAATTTCTTCATGGAAACGGTGGTCAGACATTGGAAGGGGCTGCTCAGGGAGGTGGTGGAGTCCCTCCCCATCCTTGGAGTTATTCAGGAAACAACTAGATGTGTCATTTAGTGCTATTCTCTAGCTCAACTAGGTGGTGATCAGTCAAAGGTTAGACTCAATGACTTTGGAGGTCTTTTCCAACCTGAATGATTCTGTGATTCTGTAATATTTTTTCCTGTATTTTATTTAAACCACAAGCTTTTTAAACATTTTTAAAATACACCTCTTAAGGTTTTAGGAATACATTTACCAACTCCCCTGCACAGTTTGTACTTGGTTCTCAAAACTCTCAAAATATTTTCACTGTCAACCAGCTTCTGGTTTTGCTTTTCTGGATTCAGAATGCAACAGGGGACCACAGGGACCCAAATTGTTGGGTCCCCCTGGATGTCTCAGGTTTACTGAGGTTACACATCCTGCACACATACACTCTTTTTCGAGTACCTCCACAGACACACAAAACCTCTACACAGTAACAGCTAAACCATAAATGTAGACAACAAGATAGCCAAGAGAGCTTAATATTTATTTAATATAGCCACCACAATTAACAGTTATCAAGCACAAAGTCCAGTCTAGATGTATGACAGTCAGATTATGATTTCCTGATATTAGAGGCTGTGGCTGCTCAGCCACAACTCAGCATCGAGGAGCAGATTAGGGACAGAGTGACACAGAGGCACTTGCTGTGCCTCCCTCACTTCATTTCTGCCTCGGAGATACTCGGCAATATTCACAGAGCCAGACACGAAAGAGGGAGAATGAACTGGGGAGGAAGACAATCCGGATGGAGGTGTGGCAGGACACGGAAAACGGCAGAGCAGAAGAGAAAGTTCACAAAATGACAGAATATCCTGGGTTAAAAGGGTCCCACAAGGATCACTGAGTCCAACTCCTGCCCCTGCACAGGACACCCCAGAAATTCCACCAAGTGTCCGAGCGAGTTCTCCAAAAGCTTCTTGAACTCTGGCAACCTTGTTGTTGTGGGCACTTCCCTGGGGAGAGTATTCCAGTCCCCCCCACACCCTCTAGGTGAAGAAAACTTTTCCTAATATCCAACCTAAACCTCCTGTGACACAGCTTCATGCCATTCCCTCGGGTCCTGTGTTGTCAGTCCTACCTTCCAGCTGCTCCCAATTTCCCTCCTCCCTCCGGCGCTCGCTTGTCCCCTGGCAGCAACTAAAGCACCGAATGTAATCCAAATACTGTGGAATCCAAATACTGACTAAACATCCTCATGCAGCCACACCTTGCTAATACACCCCCACCCGTACACAGCAGGGCTTGAACAGAGGAAAAGCAACAAAAAAAGAATATACTTAAGACTCGAGCACGAATCGTCCCAGACTAAAAGCTGGGTATTGAGCCGGGAACAATCCTCCCACCCCTCCCCTACGGCGAGAGGGGTCTCAGCCCTCCCGGAGCAGCCCCAGAGCTCCCGCTCGAGGAGGGCACGAACTCGGAGGAGTGAATCCTACTCACAGTGCCGGCTCGGCTTCATTCCTCCTCCTCCTCCTCCTCTTCGTCTCTCTCCTCCCGGCACCGAGGAGGAAGAGGAGCGGTCACCTGTCAGCGCCGCACCGCCCCGGAGGTGAAGTTAAGTAACTTTCAAGTTATTCTTCGCAGAAAGCAACAAACTGGCCAGTGGGGTGAAAGGAAGGCGGGTTATTTTCATGCCACTCGGCAGCACCTTCGGAAAGCTGGACTTCATGGATGTTTTTTTCCTTCTTTTTTTTTTCCCCAAACGTCAAAATCACAGAATCATAGAATGGTTTGGGTTGGAACATCAGCTTAAACATCAGCTCGTTTCAACCTCTCTGCAATGGAGCGGGGGTACTTTACACTAGACCAAGTTGCTCAGAGCCCCATTTAATCTGGCCTTGGACACTTCCAGGTGTGGGGCAGCCACAGCTTCTCTGGGCAACCTGTGCCAGGGCCTCACCACCCTCACAGAGAAGAATTTCTTCCTGATATCAAATCTAACCCTGCCCTCTGTCAGTTTGAATTCATTCTACAGATGAACCAGTTATTTCTTAGTCTCTTGAACTCAACCCAAAAGGCAAGCAAGGGCTTTTTGCTGGCTGTGGCCATGATCTGCCTGTTCCACTGGAGATCTCTCCTTCTTCCATCCATTGTCACAACACTGGGATGACACAAGTCCTACCATGGGCACCAGCCCATGGGGCCAAATCTTTGGTTCATCTTTTCTTTTGTACAAAGTGTCACACAAGGTGTCTGTATGCTTTCATCCTGGTGGGGTACCTTGGTCACTCCTTGGTTTGCACCCCCCCCACTAGAAAACCTGACTGCACTCAGGATGTGGGGAAGCACCTCCAATTCTGTCCTGCTCCTCAGCCTCCCAGCCCAGATGTAAGGAGTGTGAAACT
>VYZS01072909.1:3295-16741 GCA_013400695.1 Neodrepanis coruscans
CACCACTAAAAAAAGCATATGAACTATCAGCATCCTTTAAGTTTCTCTGAAATGGGTAGTTAGGCTGTGTTTTCCAGGTACTCCTTGCTGCAGCTGCTGGGGACTGCACTCATGCTAGTGTCAGCCAAGGGGAGTCAGCAGTAGCAACTACTCCTTTTTTCACCAGGCACATCCCTTTTATAAAGGCAGAGGAAGAGGATAACCCNTAAACAAGTCTATCTAAGTAGTAAAATAATAGCTTCAAAGAGTTTCTACAGTACTATCTACACTACTGCTTTAACACCCATAGTAAGTTCTGGATATACTTAAGCAGATAAGCTGGATCTTGTGTAGATATTTATTTCCAGAGCTTCCTCTTTAGGAATCAGCCACAGATCTGGGACTTGATCACAAAAGCAGATAACTCTGTAAAGCAATGAGTTGAGACTCAGACATGTACAATGAATTGGAAAACATGTTTGTGCTATGAGCATCAGTGAAGATGAGAATAGATCAACTGAACAAATAAGAGGACCTGAACTAGTTAATAGGCTGCCTTACTGTTTAGGAAGGAACTTCAGCTCCTAGAACTGACTGGTTTCTGTCCTCCAGCAATTGTCAAATACCATGCATTAGAGAAAGGAAAGGTCTGTCTGCTGAGCCAGTGAGTTCAATCTCTGGTTCTATGTCTTGAACCTGTCAAATACTTGAGAGAGTCAAACATGAGAAAGAGCAAGTGCTTAAGACTACATTTGGGTACATGAAAGGGAAAAAGGTGAATATTTCATGCCTTGAAGTTAAGCCGGGTTTTCAAAAGGATACTTATGGTCAAAGCTATACCATAGCCTGAAGAGCCAAGCACTTTCGTGTTTTGTCCTGTTTCTTCTTGCAGAGTCTGGGCCATCCTAAAAGTAAGATAAAAATATATTCAATTACTTCAGGCAGAAAACCCCCCAAATGATACATTCCAATAATTCACATTGTAATGCCCTGTACAAAAAAGCCAAATTACTTCAATACTGTACTTGGAATGCAGAAGAAAGCTATTTAGAGTTTATACTACTAGTATAAGTCTTGCTTATACTATGGTTACTTTCCCTAGAAAGACCAGAAATTACTGCATAGAAGCAGGCTGTTTTCATTGCACTCAAATAACCTTAACAAGCCCTCTCCCACCAAGTTTCCTGGAGCCTCTGCACTGTTAGTACAGTAATGGATATAGAAACCTGACAAATAAACCCGATTGATACACCAGACTGATTCCTATTCATTGCTTGGTTAGCTTCCTTAACTTTGGGTCTAGGTCTTAGTTACCTCATTGAAGGAGCAAGAGAACAAGAGAAATAACCACACCTGATAAACTCTCAGAAACCTGATGAAATGTATAATATTTAAAAGAAACATGCCTAACAGGCAATCATACAAAAATCGCAGTTGAGGGATGCAAATCTCAGAAATGCTGGATCAACTTTGGTTGGGCTAACAGTGTTAAATATAATCTCTTAACTAGCTGTGCTGCAAGTCATCACACCAGCTGGTCTGCAGCTGCATTTGTTTTTACTTTTGTTACTGTTTGTGGGCTTTTTGGGTGTTTTGCTTTGTGTTTTTGCTTTGTTGTTTGTTGGCTGGTTGGTTTTCTTTTTTGGCCAGAGGCCAAAGTTAAACACAGGAAAACAGATGGATGCCTTGTATGAATCATCTTCCAAACTACTGGAAAAGAACAAGACAGGACTGCCCTGTATACTTCTGATCTGCAAAAAAATCCATGATCCACCAGGAGTTAAAGCTTAGTGCATATTCACTCCCTCCCCTTCCCAAATGATATATTTTAACTGTGACATGCTGCTAATGTTGGCTTGGTGAAGGAAAAAGAAATCCAGAGCTAACTAATGGACTCTATTAGGAATGCAATGCACAGCTAAAGAGGGAAACAAATGGGCAAGTCCTTTATGTTTACATGGGAAAAAAGCAAACAAGATATTTCCACAGCAGACACTGAATAAGAACAGAATACCCACGCTCTGTTTCCTGTTAAAGCAATTCCTCAATTCCTGACAGGCTCAGTCTGAACTGGCCAAAGATATCTTACCATGATACCACTTCCTAACCTTGGTTTTTTGCAGTAATTGTGACCTTCATTGTAAAATGTGTTTTGAGGCCTGGACTTCTGGTTGCTTCCAGGTAGACACAAAAAAAAAAAAATTTACCCTTTCTGGTAGCTAACTCCTCTGTTTCAGAATTTGTGTGCTGAACACGGGCTTCTACAAAGAACACAGAGATGCCTAATGCAGTTTCTGCAATGAAAGAGATCCTTGTTGAGCAAGTAACTATTAACCTGTGCAACACATAACAGGGAAAGAAAAAGGAAAACAGAAAAGCAACGCCAGAGAAACCACTAAGAAGAAAGCTAATCCCAAATACATGTGTCTATCCGTGACCAGCATGAACATCAGCATCATTAAACCTGAGGTTTACAAATCAGAGTTCACACACTTGCTCCCTAAACATCCTCTACATCCAAAGCCATCTGTCAATTTACTTCCTGAAGGTTCCTATATAAGCAATCAGTTGTGCTACTGAACAATCAGTGTTCAAGCAGAACTCTGGGAGAATGCAAACTGAGGTCTAGACAGAGGAAACTCCCAGTTAAGCCTTACGAAATGTTGTTTTGTTTTTTTTTCCAGACCTTTCACTCCTCCCATGAATTCTCTCAGTTTATAAATGAGCAAAACTGAAATTTCTGCTATGAACAACATTCTTCCAATGATCTTGTTTGCCAAGAGCATATTTCAGGGAAAAAAGTCAACTCTTGCATTATTATTGATGCATAGAAAACTTCACTAAAGAGTCAGAACAACAGTTTGCTGAATATAAATGGCAATTTTCCTGTCTTCCTTCTGCTTCATACAGGTGGTAGGTACCAGGCAGGATCCAGCTGGCTTGTGGTACAGTTTACAAGAGCTGAGATCCAATTAGCAAACTTCATCTTTCATTTTAAGGGCCAAAATTTGGCATCAGTTATTGAACACAAGTCAAAAGTATTACCTCTGGGTTAGAGCTGGGAAGATCTATTTATGCAGTAGCATGCTAAAAGCAAGCATGTTGAGTATGTAGGAAAGCACATTGTTAAATAAAGTGTGTTAGTAGATTTGGGAAGGTTTGTATACATAGGTATATACATATACACAAGTCTGAACACAACCAACAAGCGTTACACCCAACACCACAGAATGCTTTTCAGTGGGCATCTCTTGAATATTATAAAGTGAAATCCCTTACTGACTTGCCAGCTGGAAAAGAATAATTTTATCCATGCATACAACTTATGCAGTTTTCTATCGTCTTAGTTATAAAATAAGATCAACCTAATAAAGAAGTTATGTAATTACTTACTCCTTGTAAGACTTGAAAGCTGTCATTAGTAGGTGGAGGATCCTGATCTGGGTCAACCCCAACCCTACAGAAACATTAGGAAAACAAAGCAAGTAGTGTTACTGAGGGTTGCAAATACTGTAAGTTTGGTAGAATGCATTTAAAAGCACTTTAAGCACCCAGCAAAGCTACATTCTGAGAGGTTATAAGGCTAGTCTGAGGAAAAGATGTCCATTGATTCCCCTGCAGTTACATAGCTATAAATAAGATACTTTTTTATTCAAGAAGTAACTGCCTGTAGAAAATAGCTGTAGCTCCATCAACTTTAACTGATTACTTTTGTTGCCAGTTCTTTTAGGACACTGGAAAATACTATTTTTGGCTTAAAAAGTGGGTGACATCATCTTCACTGGAGAACATCGCTCATGTCCAGCACGAAGAAACCTGAAATTAAGGATAAAGTCTAACCTAAATATTTGACACGGCAAATAACTGCCACATAAACCTGAGAATAACTCAAATATATGATTTTAAAAAGACACACACACCCCTCAAGTTTTAATGCACTATGGGAAACACTAAAAATATTTCATAAGTATTCACAAAATTAATTTGCTGCAAGTTTCATTAACCTAAACAAAACACAGCCACAGTGGATTAACAAGTAGTCTGTAGTCCAGTCTCTCACCTGAGTGAAGGAGATGTGCAAGGAGATGGGTGATGACAGAGTAATAGGATAAGAAGAAGCTGTCTGCTCACTTTTGCATAGTTAGCAATCATCTTATTACTGAACTCTCCTTTCACAAAGGGCTCCTATCCAAGATGGGTATTTAATCCTTGTAATTATGTTCAGATTTTTCTGGTCTGTTTTGGGGGTAGCTATTTATTAAGATTGGATTTGTCTAGTTTTAAATCCTATTCATGCCTTAATCTCTGTCATCTCCCGTAGAACCTAAAGCTCCAACCTCAGATGTTAGATAAGATTGTCAGTCTCTAATGCATTGTGTTTCAGTCCCACCATAGTAAGTGTGGGAAAACTCACACAATAGCTGTTTCAGACAATAGTTTTTTGTTAACTTCTTCATTTGTCCTCTCTCAGAAGGGACAGAGCTGGTTTAGTGCAATTTCCTTCTTACTTAGACTTTGTGTCAGCTATTTATAGCCACAGTGTTCATGCAAAAGCCCTGAGGATCACCAGAAACCAACAGAACATTGCCAGTAAGACCATTTGTGTGTCCCAGGGACACCATACTTGCATAATGACGGTTCAAACAAAAAGAGAACACCTTCCAATAGCTTCCAGGGCAGCATTTTCTAATAGAACAATAGAAAAACGAAAGTAGGCACTGAACTAAAGTTTTAAGTCATCCTTATGGACTCACAGCCAGTTCACAGTGTCACACAAATTCATGTATTTCAGAGAAAATCCAGAATGCCAGTTTGCAGAAACCTCATATAAAACTAGTGCTGACCCAGTCCTCTACTTGTTTTGATTTGGTTTTATTCTGAGTCTCTTGTCCTTCCTCATCACTTCCTTTTCCCACATATAGAGTCATCTTGAACTTCAGGCACATTTATCCTGGAAATCCATTGGCACTGACCAGCCTCAGAACTGAAAAGCTTCACCAGTTTGAAGGAGCACTGGAGTACTGACTTGTAACACATACTAAAATAAAACACCACACACAAGAGCTCTGAGAGGTTACAAGGGATGAAATATTACTGCTTAGGCTATCACTACATAAGAAGGGTTTCCTGCAGACAAACTAGTTACCTAATGAAGCCTCACGCAGAAAGCTGACAAGCAACATCAGGAAATTGAGTTGGTATGGTTATGTGTTAGATTCCTTTTTGGGAAAATTTTCCTATTACCATCATGCTGGCAAACTGAGGAAAGCTAAGCTAAAAACAGAATTCCTCAGAAGGGGTTGTGGACTGCATTCCGTGGCTGGAATATGAGTGAGCCTGTAGTGCCTCAGCTGGTGGTGTTGGATGCCCATGAGGCCGTGAGCCTGTGGTGTCTGGTGCGGGGCTGGTGACAAGAGATGGCGGTGCCTGGAGCCCATGGTGCTGGTGTGGGAGGTGTGGCCGGGGCAGGCACGGGTGACAGTGGTGTGGCCGCAGCTGGACCTGGGGGTGTGTGCTGTTTTGGGAGTGGGGAGGACAGCATTGGGAAGCAAGGCGTGGAAAGCCCATGCAAACGGGATGGCTTGCCCTGCGCAAGCGTGGTGGATGTATCTAGCATGCAGCAGATGATGGGTTTCAAGAGTGGAACTCTCTCTCAGCACAGGACTTGAGGACCAGCATGGCTTCAGCCCCGCCATCTCTGTAGCAGCTCTGCTCGTGCCCACTGGCACCCAGCTTGGACCCCTCTGAGGGAGACACTGTCCACAAAGGTTTTCTTCCGTCTTTTCACCTGGGGACATCGTCCAGACTGCACCCTGCCACTGTCACGGCCACTGTTGTTTCATGACTGTGGAACTCCCNCAAGAGTGGAACTCTCTCTCAGCACAGGACTTGAGGACCAGCATGGCTTCAGCCCCGCCATCTCTGTAGCAGCTCTGCTCGTGCCCACTGGCACCCAGCTTGGACCCCTCTGAGGGAGACACTGTCCACAAAGGTTTTCTTCCGTCTTTTCACCTGGGGACATCGTCCAGACTGCACCCTGCCACTGTCACGGCCACTGTTGTTTCATGACTGTGGAACTCCCCCAGTACCTCTCAGCCCCCTTCATCTCTCAGAGGCCTGACAGTGTTCTCTTCTTCTGGACAAAGAGTTAAAACTGACTCAAGCCAGAAAGGGTGTTTCTTTTTGTTTCACTACATGTTTTCGGTTGTTCTTGAATTATTGTTTTGTATTCTGTGTCTATCATATACGTACAGATGTGTATATATATATATATATATATATTTCTAATATACATGCATATTTAATAAAAGAGCTGTTGTTTCTTTTTTCTATATTTTGTGGGGAGTGTCTTGATTCCAAATTTAAATTGTGCAATTGTTTTAAAACCTAGACATTCTCCCATTCCAAATTCAAATTTAGTAGTAAGGGAGAATCAGACAAAACCATAGGTACTTATCATACCCTCTTCACTTGAATATCAAGGATCTCCTGGTATTAAAGGATTAGTCTGGGAGACAAAAGATTTGGATATTCAATGTATTTTCATGAGACTGTAAATAAATACCAGCTTTTCCAGAATTTAACTCCAGACATCTCTCCAGACAAGAGTCTGTATCTTGCCTGATATAAGTCAGCAGGAGCTTATCACTAACTTCTGAATGATATCTCACAAATGTGAGATCAGTTCCAATTCAGTAACCACCATAAAATTTAATCAGTTAGGATTCTATATATTTTTGTGTCTTATTATATAAAATACATTTCTTGAATGCAGCCATTGTGGTCTACCCTTGGGCCATAATTGCAAATCATTTGAACACCATTTTTTCTATGCTTCACAGTTGAGAAAGTTTAAAAAAAATACTGAATTCTTAATATCATATCTAAATGCAGTTCATTTATCTTTAAATTCATATTAAACCCATTTTTTAAAAAAAGTCTTATTCTTTATTACAGGTTTTTAACATTTCTTTTAGTACCTATCTTACATAGTTGTTTCCCAGCATTAATAACTGCACAGAGATCCCTTCCAAAAATCACTGTATTGTTTGGTGTCTTTCTGTGTTAATGTCAAATTTTTATGGTTTCTACTTTGCTTTCATTTATTTTGTTGTTGGGTTTTGTGTGGGGTTTTTTGTTGTGTGTGGGGGGGGGGTTAATTATTAAAAGAGTGAATCTTTCACATTTTTCTTCATTATTACAATTTTGTTGAATTAGCACAGGTCATAGAGTCTCTGTCCTATGTTCTGATTCAAATCCTTTTGCCACATACATAATCACAACAAAATCCTTTCATTGTTGAATACCTAGGTATTTTCATCACAGGGTTCACATATGAAATGATTCCTCTTTGTATATCATGGCATTTGAACATGTTTGGGTGCTTTTTCACTTATCACACATTCTGTCTTGAACAGCTGTTTAGGGTCTGCTTCAGTTGCACGAAAATGCAAAGAGAAAGGTCATTATTGATACTGAAATTGAAGGTGAAAGATGTACACAAATCCACTGAGCTTTATATCCAATGGTATTAAATCTTAAAAAACACCTGGAAGACAGCTGGTCCCACACCAGCTTGGCAACATTTATAATATTAGAAAAGACCATGAAGAAAAATATTTCAGANCCTGGAGCCCATGGTGCTGGTGTGGGAGGTGTGGCCGGGGCAGGCACGGGTGACAGTGGTGTGGCCGCAGCTGGACCTGGGGGTGTGTGCTGTTTTGGGAGTGGGGAGGACAGCATTGGGAAGCAAGGCGTGGAAAGCCCATGCAAACGGGATGGCTTGCCCTGC
Organism: Neodrepanis coruscans; assembly: GCA_013400695.1. Taxonomy (NCBI): domain Eukaryota; kingdom Metazoa; phylum Chordata; class Aves; order Passeriformes; family Philepittidae; genus Neodrepanis; species Neodrepanis coruscans. The sequence continues at coordinate 11,067 of VYZS01072909.1, forward strand.
GCAAGCGTGGTGGATGTATCTAGCATGCAGCAGATGATGGGTTTCAAGAGTGGAACTCTCTCTCAGCACAGGACTTGAGGACCAGCATGGCTTCAGCCCCGCCATCTCTGTAGCAGCTCTGCTCGTGCCCACTGGCACCCAGCTTGGACCCCTCTGAGGGAGACACTGTCCACAAAGGTTTTCTTCCGTCTTTTCACCTGGGGACATCGTCCAGACTGCACCCTGCCACTGTCACGGCCACTGTTGTTTCATGACTGTGGAACTCCCCCAGTACCTCTCAGCCCCCTTCATCTCTCAGAGGCCTGACAGTGTTCTCTTCTTCTGGACAAAGAGTTAAAACTGACTCAAGCCAGAAAGGGTGTTTCTTTTTGTTTCACTACATGTTTTCGGTTGTTCTTGAATTATTGTTTTGTATTCTGTGTCTATCATATACGTACAGATGTGTATATATATATATATATATATATTTCTAATATACATGCATATTTAATAAAAGAGCTGTTGTTTCTTTTTTCTATATTTTGTGGGGAGTGTCTTGATTCCAAATTTAAATTGTGCAATTGTTTTAAAACCTAGACATTCTCCCATTCCAAATTCAAATTTAGTAGTANCATATGGCTATATATATATATATATATATATATACAACATTACACATGCATAAGTACACATGAAAATAAAAGAAAAATATTTGTGGCTTTCCAAACTCCAGCCACACATTTGGGAAGGTTCTATGCACTATGCACAGCAACCACACTCATGTGAGCTGTGCAGTTGACAGTGAGAATGGTGAGTTAAGAAGCTGATTCCAAAAGATGAACATAGCTTGCATTCCCTAAATAGTTTGTACTCCCTGGGCTACCCCTTCATTTCACAGTACATAAGAAAACCAAACAATTCAGAATGTCTCAGCTTTCACTCGACTTACGTGGTTGTGGATTTTTAAATGGATTTTAACTGCCGTTTGGTCCTTATGACCAAAGTGGGACAGCCATACTGTTTAGAGAAAAGCCATAGTATATCACAGGCCAGGTGCTTGGGTTTGCTGCTTTGCTGAAGAGGAAAAGAGAGCTTTTCTACATTAAAATGGTTCAAATTTTAGAAAAAAAGTCTTACTACAGACATTTCTTTCAATATTGAAATAATACATCCACACAGACTTGTACATTTAAATTTTTTTTCAAAGCTATTCTTTCAGGTAAATTTATATTTTGAGTATTTTTAAATAATTCTCTTAAATTACCTTTTTTTTAAAATTTCATTTTCAAACTGTGTTCCTCAGTTCACAGACTAACACAAAATACATTTTCATTATAATTGTCATGACTTCTTGTATCTTTCAAACAACATGCAGTGTCTCGTATCCTCTAGCATGAATTGCATAGGACGCTTTATTTTTTTGTAGCAAGTCTGCTTGTTTAAGATATATACACCCTGGCATCACATGTTTCATGGGCCCTGCTCCCAGATTCTATATCACAGATAGATTTCTCATCTATATCACCTGAAGAAAAACAATACCAAAAACCAGTCAAGTCTCTCCCAACTTCCTTAAGAGTGAAAAGAAGAAAACATTTAGTTACTCCATCCTTACTCAACTACTTACGTAATTAAAAGTATGACTGTAAAGCTGATGCAAGTATGTCTTCAACATTGACATTTTTTCTGGTGGTTAAAAGAAAAAATCCATCTCACATCCTCAAGCACATTTTAAAAGCTTCCTGTGATTTAAATGTGTTGTAAAGGCCACTATCAGTTCTTGTTTATTTTAGTTTTATAAGTTGAGAAAAACTGTTGCTGGATGGATTTACACAGATCTTCTCCCAGAGATTAGAGGCACAGAGAGGGTAGCCTTACTAATGGCTGTGGTGTTTTTCTCAACCCCCAAAGCATAAAATCATATGAACAAGCACTGGTTGAAAACAGTGTTTTGTTGAAGAGGCACAAGCTATGTGACTGAAGGGCACAGCAGCTGAGAGACAGCCAAAGCCAAGGTATCGCAGATGCCAGCAAGCATCTTTGTTTTTCCCTCCACCCTTTCTGAAAGCCCTTGCAACAGTTGTGTGTGGATTCCCCAAGGTGTAAAGTAGCAATTCTAATAAGTAACTCTTAAAAAGACATCAGATGAAGAAGATGAACAATCTTTTAGTTGTGACAATGCATATATATATATTTATATATCTCTCAAACTAGTGACAAATTCCTCTATTTTCCCCTTTGGTATCTGATAGATACCTTATTACTTCAATACAGACAGTTACTAGCACAAAAAATTCAGATGCCTTTATTTCTCATTTGGCAATTTCACTGGAACATGTAGACAAGAGTATGCTATAGTAAAGATTAATCCAATTTAAGTATATTTCTTCACTCTTCCCTAATGGAATTTTTTTTTAAGGCACAAAAGTCTTTTCATGCTTTAAGATCTCTGTAACAGCAAAGGAACTAGCCTTGAGCATGCTCCTAGTACTAAAGCACCACATTTCTGCCCCTAACCAACTCAACCTTTTTGGTCCTTATCCTACAGGTACAACTCCAGAATCACACTAGGAAAGCAAGTATTGAGATTTGAGCCCTCAAATGCTGAGCCTATATACAATTCATTAATTTAAACAGTATGGTAGAAAGTGGTTGACAGACAAAATGGAAACTAAGTGGATGGAAATGAATGGTAAAAAAACCAAAAATAAACTAGATAGAACTATTTGAAGTTCTCTACTACATCATTATCATTTTTAAATGGGTAGAACCATTTCTTTTGATACTTCAAAAACCTTTGAAAGACCCTGCAACAAATAGATGACTAGTTTCCAAAATACTAGGATTATTACATTCTAGCATATGTAACTACTGTGGGAACAGCCAAGAATGACTATAACATATCTTCATTCTTAGATTCTCAGTGCAAGCTAATATACTGTATCTCTGGCAAATATAGCAGTTTGCTGGGAACCTTCAAGTGTGACAAGATACATGAAAAACTTACCACTGGCCCATTCCAAAGAGCTTTCTTTACATGAATATTCTGTACATATTTATACACACGTACCTACAAATACACATCTTACTATAGGTGTCAGTTAGAGATTTATCGTATTTTGAATTCTCTCTCTAACCATGCATCAGTTCTAAAAAAAACCAACAAAACAAACCAGAATCCTAGACTTCTCTGGTTGATATCTCCATTCTTATTAGCATCTTCCTATAAAGCAAGGTGAAAACCCCCAGTTTTTAGAATATATCCCCAAACAGGCTGGGCTAACTCATCCATGAAGTCCCTTCCAACCTAAAGAGTTCTACAAAATAACCCAAATGAATGCTTAAGAATACCTGTGTGATTAAAGATCATAGGATTACATCCATGATTTCTCAGCTTTCAAGTCTTCTAAGGCCAGAGATGCCAGTTTTACTTCAGTAAATACCCATACAGAGTTAAAGAATGTGGTCTTTTCTGGTTTCATTTTTTTAAACTGAAGACACAACATCTGATCTACACTCACAGAAAATATAACTGAAGAGCATCTACAGCACTCTGAAGAAAAGAAGCAGCAGCAGCATGCTATAGTACAGAAAAGGAGTACACACTCAGTGTTACAAAGATGAAGAAAGCCAAGCACCAGGTTAATTTGGTATCAAGGAAAGCACACAGTGTCACCTGAAATACAGCCAGCGGCTTTCACTCATCTCTTCCACCGATGGAACATGGTCACCAACTCTGGTACAGTACAAGAATGCAATGTGAGTAACAGAGTGCTTATGAGATGGGGGCTTTACAGAGCTCTTCAGCAAAACAAAGCAAACCAACAAAATAAATCAAAAAAGACAAAACATACATGAACAATAATAGCAGAACAATGACAAAGTAACAAAAAGAAATTAACAACAGCAGCAATTTATGATTGACATATCTTGTAATATTCTTCATTGGTTCAGATTCCAGCTGGCAAAACATCTGTATTAACACGAGATTACTTCCCCGGAAAAATAGATTCAACAGCTCTCACAGCAGCACTCTCTCTGAGCTGCTGCACAGAAAAAAATCTAAGACAACTCCTACCACTTTAGACCTGTACATAGTCTGGAAGAGAAAGGGTCATCAGAAAAAGCAGTCACATGAAGCTATGCATATTTGAGAGGGGTCACCAATACTACCTGGTCTCAGAGCAGTCCAAATCAACTGGCAATAAGTGAAAAATCATTCTGTTGGTTTAACTAACAATTAACTAACAATTTTTCACATAATTACCCTCCAGTCATAGCAGAGTGTGTTTTTACTCCTTGCTTTGCCTTTCTCAGTTGTGGTTGGGGGGCAGGCGTGGTTAGGTACAAATGGAAGTATGTTTGACTTCTAGGATTTTCCACACAAATTCCTTATCAGCCTATGGGATTTTTTCCCCCACATTTTCTCCATAAAAGCATCATGAACTATATATTGCTTATGTGAAATGAAAGCCCATATAATCAAAAATCTACAGAGGCTCACCTTACACAAAGCAGGTATATACACCCTGATTGCAGGCTGACATCTTTATAAACCAAATATTTGCCATAGCTTGTGATATGAAGAGCATGTACCCATATAATCCTTGAATGCCGAGGTAAATACCACACTTTAGATAAATTTGTTTTGAATACCAGGTTCAATTACTCTTCTCCCATACCGTCATATACTCCAGGTCAGAGTACTGTTCTACGAAAGGCCAGCTCTGAGATGGCTCCACATGTACAGCCAAAACTAAAATTAAAACCTGCTCAATAACTTCCCTTTTATGACTTCTTTCTCTTTGCTGTATGTTTGCCAAGTTAGTATACTAAAATTTTCCCAGATGTCTGTAATGAGTGCAGCATTTTTGGAAAAATTTTAGCTGTCTTGGAAGAGATCAATTGTTTCTTAGAAGAGGAGAACTCCCACCACCATCTTTTTAAAAAAGTAAAACCCAATCCTAACGATCCCTGGAAATAGGAAAAGTTGTTTCAGGGCTTTTTTAGGATACTTTTGGATATTTGTTTTCTTCATCTAACCAAGACAATGACTCCTTAAACTGTCTCTTGGTATTTCTTCACTTGATCTAACCAAGATAATGGCTCTTAAAACTGCCAGCTGAGGCTTGCCAGAGCTTGGTAGTTAAACTCATGTCATCCATGTGCTATAGATGTATCTCAACCAAACTCCTACAGCATCTGGGCCTTCTCCACAATATTTCTTTCTGGTGTGAATTGTTGTTTCCGAGCACAAGAATAAAGATAAGGAAACATCTCCCATGCTTAGTTCCAAACATCCAGAAGAAAAGGCAATCACTTTCATACTAATGGAAAGGTCCAGAGGGTGAGTCTGGAGATTTGGAGGCTGCACTGTACTGCCATTAAGGGAGATTCAAGATTGATGATGAAAAACTAGAGATTGAAAAAGAACGAGGAAGACTGGAAAAACTAGATGGGGAAAGACAACTGGAGAAAACAGTACAGAATAAGAGATGGGCAAGAAAAAAGCCCACAACAGAGGACAAGGGACAATACCTATATCTGTGTAGCTACCCTTAAACACAGCAGAGAGTGGCTAGAAGGCATTGTAAGTTCTAAGTTGAAGAATAATAAAAACAGGCTGCAAAACAGGAGGATGTAACCTCCTATCAGACATTCTCCACACCAGTTTGGAATATAGCATGAAGCTGGAT
>VYZS01072911.1:3464-22782 GCA_013400695.1 Neodrepanis coruscans
CTCTTTCTTGGGCTCCCAAAGAGACGCCAGGATAATTAGAGAAGGCCCGCGACCAATCTGAGGACCTACAGCAGCGCGAGCCTCCACTCGGCTTTTTTCTGAAGAAAAAACACTCAGACAGTTAGGAAACCGCGAGCCCCCCTCCCCCTCCCTTCAGCCCCCGGGAAGGGATTTCAGTGCTGATGAAGAGATGTGGTCTTTAAACCCAGGCAATAGCCGCAGCCAATCGCCAGTCCACCCGCCCCCGGGGAAAGAAAGAAAACCACAAGGGAAAAAAAATGACCCCCGAGGAAGGAGTCCACCTCCCAGTAAATCACGAGAAAAATACAATCCCAAGAGAGAGAAGTCCACCCCTCCGGAAAAAATAATCACGAGAAAACGTGATCCCAAAGAAAAGGAAACAGCTCACTCCCTCGGACAAACAAACACTATGCTGTCACTGCTGTGCTGCTAGCCCGTCCGTGCACATGGGGACGGAGGACGATGCTGCCACCATGGTGAATCCACGCCAAGAGAGAGCGATGGTGCCCGCTCTCCCCTTTTTATAGGGGGCCCCGATATGCGCATGTGTAGATGACCCCTAGGGGCCGGCCTTTCCTGCGATTGGATGGTCAGCACCCTGCGGCCCGCCCCAGCGAGGCCTCATGCGCCCACGGAAGTGCCGGGACAAGCCGGAAGCGATGGAAACACCGGAAGTGCCGGGGCACGCCGGCAAAATGGCAGCACCCAGCCGGGATCCCGCCGGGGGGAGGGGCCTTCGTCGGCTATGCTGAGCCGAGCAGTGCCAGGCAGCGCTGGGCTAAGCCGTGCCTTACCGTGTTGTGCCACCGCGGCTGTTGCCGCTGCCACCAGTGGTGCTGCTGCTGCTGCTCCCCCGCCACTGCGCAGAGCTGGGTGGCAGCGCTGGCGCGCAGCACAGCAGAACAATCCGCCGCTCCCCGCCGCCCCGGGCAGACGAGCGGCGGCCCCCCGCACCGAGCCCTCACCCTCCCACCGCCAGCTCCAGGCGTGCTCTCGGCCCCCGCAGGCAGGGGGTGGGGTCGTCCCCCCCCCGCCCGGCCATCGGCTCCCACACTGCAGAAAAAAAAAAAAAGACCAGTTTTACTTTCACTTTCACCCCACGACAGGAGGTTAGAAAACAAAGACAGCAACTAGTACAACACAATAAGAAAAATCTCTGGAATATGGTCGAACAGATGCAGCAGAAAGAGACTTACTTCCCTTGAGCAGATCTCAGATCTCTTCCACTGGATTACAATGGAGTGATCCACCTCCAGGAACTGCCATAAGGAAACTGGTAATCCTATTGTAGATGAACTCTTGTTAATGTTATTTCCACTTACACTTGGGAAGCATCAGGAAGATGACACATGCTGGAAAAAAAAAGAAGGCTTAGCAGCAGTTGTTTGCCAGCCTAAGATATCAAAAAGACTAGACTCTTGAGCATTACAAATGGATTGATTTGCTTTTCTTTATCATCTCCTGGACTATCACTGGTTTCAGTAGACCAAAATTTATTTCAGCAGAAGAGCTGAGGTGCTGTCAGTGATGGCAGCAGTTGCCTGTCTCACCTGCACAAGATTGGCATACAAACAGCACATGTGATTTAAGCAGGAGACTCACATGAAAGTAAAAAGGGAAAAATACATAATGGCAGCTTTGTCCATCCAAGTCAAAAAGCATGAACTTGACTTCAGACATATATCTCATTGCACAATTAACTGGAATAATTCACCTTCTTAAAGATAAGCATATGTCTGTATGTTTTGTTTCATGAGGGGCATTTAAGCAAGGCATGCATTCTCAGTTGCTCCATTCACATTGGCTAAAATGATACACCATTTCAGTGAGACGGTGATTTTTCTGGTATCTCACAGAACAATCATGGAAAACTATGACGAAACCCAAATCATTGCAGAATATCTGGTTGCTGAAGTATTTTTTCTATCAAATGTTTCTGCAATACAGCTGTTCATGACTCAAATGTTGGGTTTTTTTGGAGGCATTTTAAAGAAGAACTAATAAAGAGTTAAGAAATGCTTGTCTTCTACTTGGTCCATTTTCTTTTTTTGTTTGTTCGTTTTATTTCTTTCCAGTGTTCCTACAGAAGAGTTTGGGGTTTTGTTTATTTGGTTGGTTGAGGGTTTGGGAGGGTTTTTTGTGTGTTTGGATTGTTTGTTTGTTTGTTACTGGCTCCTGTGGTAAGAGTCCTGAATGCTAGTCACTGTTATCAGTCACTTGGTTCAATTCCAGAAAGTCATGCTGAACTAACTACTGTAACATGTGAAAATGGTATGACAAGTAGATTTCACACTACCCTTGAATCAGATGAGTGAGCACAAAGTTAATTTTGTAGCACAGAATTGGTATCTGAACATTTAGGCTGATGACAATACAAAAAAAAAAAAATAGAAAATTAGCATATTAGAGCAATGCACAGACATAGCAAAAGCAATTTTCACCACTATAAAAATTCTTCAAATGCTACATGATACATGTCACACTATATTAGCAGATGGGCAGGAAGCACAGCTTTCCAAGGCATTTATTACCTGAGGATGCAAAGCACTGTAACTTAACAGCCTGTACGTAAGAAATTAAGAATTTTTTTCTACTCTCTCACTGATTAGCTTTCTGCACTTTTATTGTTTTTTTCTTTGCCTCAGTTTCCCCTAAGATGTTGACCTCTGGTCTATCTGTCAGTTGATAAAAACTGTAGGCTACAGTTGGTTTTTCCCCCATCCTATGTTAATACTGATTATTGGTGGTTCATCTGGTCTTGAAATCTCACAGTATGCTCTTTGGCACTCTGAAAACTATTGTTTCTGGAAAAAAACACTCAAATAATATTGTTGATAACCTAAATGTAACCATTCATTCAGATGTGGCCTCCCAGTAGGAGAGGTATTTTGTCTACCTGCAGCTGTCACTGCTATATAGCAGAAGCTGGCAACAGCACCACCACCTTCTCATTCCCACAAAGTCTATTAAGTGACCTTCAAGTATGGCCAGATATCCCTATGTATAGAAACAGTTACTGTCCTGCTTTCTGATTTTTAATTAGCTAGTTCCAAATTCAGTCTTCCCTCCACCTGCTGCACATGCATTATGGGTGACATGAATGTAGAACACTAACACCCCTAACTAGTCACACCACCACCCAAGACTTCTGGATTTCAGTGGAACAGGCATTTCAGGCTGTGGGAATTTGCAGTATTAGACTGATTTTCTTCAGGACAAACCAGTTAGACAATATTTATTCTTTATCAGAATGCAACTGGGAATAACTTCAGGGCCAAGATGTGTCCTGGGACACTGTAGAAGACTGCTTTAACTAGTGCTGTGGTATTATGTCAGAGAAGGGAGACATATATAACAACGTTTAGTAAAATTATCCTCTCAGAAATACAGAAATACACACGCTAAATAGTGCTTCTTCTAAATCTCACCCTCTTCCATGAAACAGCAATAGTGAACAAGCAGCTGTGAAAAACAACGGGTTGTAGTAGCAATTTCTATGTTTACTCTTGCATCTTTATATTGCAGGAAACGGTAGCAACACTACAGGGTTCATATATGTCAATGCACCCTCTATTTCAAATGTCATGTTTGAATGCCTCAGGCCTAATTGTTGATTCAGTTGTCATAAACTAGAGGAATGTTGACTGAAGGTCTCACGGCAAAGGAAGATAGGGGCATTGTGTTTTAAGTTGCCTGGGGCATATGGGACAAAGGCTTCCTTGTTTCAAGCAGAGTAAGCTCATCAAGTCCACATTGTTTCAAGCTGAGTTTTATCCTGGGATCAGAAATGTTTACTGACTAAAAGCACAAAAAGACAAGTTATTTACAACACTGTGGAGAAAAATTACATTAAATGCAATAATAAAATAAGAAACAAAACATCTTTATTTTTCTTCCATACTCATCTATATGTGGTCATTGTTATCATCTCTGCTTAGGAAAGAGAGACTGAATTTTATCATCAAGTAGCTGGGTTTTATGTTTTGGCTTTCTTCATATGGAAGGATTTGTTCTTTGGTTTTCCGGGTTTTTTCATTTGCTGAAAAGAAAAAAAAACAATGAAATAGCATAACATGAATATTGCAAGTCTTTTTTTTTTTTTTAATCTAGGAATAAAAAGGCTCAAACACACTCTAAATCCTGCAATGGATAATAAAAGTGTTTCACATTTATCACTCATTACTCTTGCTGCTGTAATTAGGCAGCTATTGCTCCAGATGGCTTAATTTTCAAAATTAATAAATTTTGGCTCTACTGCATGCTTTATTTCAAGTACTGCAAAATACTAACCAGAAGCCTTTAAAAACTTTAGTTTTAAGTGTCCCAAAACACTGGAAACTTTATGACATTTTTCCCATGGGGCAGAAGTATAACATCCCAAACTCTGTGCTCTCAGTGAGCCACTTGAATCATGCAGTTCCCAGGATCCAGTCTGCACCCAGCAGCCCCGCTGATGCAGATTCAGCATTTCTCCTAATTAGGCATTCCTTGTCCTCTTTGCATCAGTTTTCAGCAGTGGACTGAGCCTTTGGCAAGGGATATTTGAAGGGAGACGTCTGGCCCTAACACACCAGTCAAAATCAGAGTCCTACTGGTGGCTTGGGACAAATAGGTGCAATACCACCAGCATCAGCATTAAAACGATTTGCCACAGTTGCTCGTGGAGGTCAACTGAACTGAGTTTCTGTTTGTTCTCTGTCTCTGGCAGCCATCTGCTTGCTTTGGGAAATAGTCTGCAGATACATGTTACATGGTTGTCCTGCGCACTTAGACCTGAGTCTATGCTGGGACATAACAGAGGGTTTGTGCCCTTTGCATACTCTTCTAGACCAAGTTTAAATTTCTTTTTCAGCAACTTAATGTGTCTCTGGGAAGGAAAACATTCCTCTGAATGTTTTGTGTAACCTTTTCTTATAATGGTATGCACATGTGAGAGTGCTGTTTAATGGATGACATGTTATTTCATGTTTTCTTGCTGTTTGGTCCTGAGGATGAACTATTTTTACAAATAAATGCTGAATTGAACTTAGAAGTCTTCAGGCATTATGAAAGTTTTTTTCATATCCTGCACTATTTTGCTGGATCATTTTTGGCAGCCTTTGTTACATAGCTCCAAACTTAAAACAACTTGAACCTGAGCCTACTGAAAGACATGCTTATGTTTTCCAATGTCTTTGTTAAGGAGAGGGCACCTAGTGCTTAGATTGCAAGTGCTAGCCCATAGTATGGTTTGGGGTGAATAATGAATTAATAAAGATTAATGAATAAGATTACTCTTTAAGCCTATGAAAGATGTGAGTAAAGGCTGTAGTAACCTGACTGAACCAGCATTTAGTATCAATACTTGGCACTGAAAGGGTTGTGTTCTTTTTTCTGGGTCACAGAAGTCGCAAAGCATTATTGTTCCTAGTTTCTAAGAGGTAATTGTCCCGTAGTGCTGGGACACAGGTTGTTTGTTTGTTTGCATTCCTCAGTTAATAGTACTGTATGATTGCAAATACCTTGTCCCGGAGAGAAAAATCACTTTGCAGAATTGATTCTGGTCAGAGTCCAGACTATGCTCGCTCTCTTTTAGCAGTATCACTGTCTGGCTGCTCACTCACAGCTAGAAGAACAGCAAAGAAGATGCAGCATGTCTTTGCTTTGTGTCAGTGTCCACAGGTCACTAAAGGCCACTGAAGCAATACAAGTTTGTCTTTTCCTTGTCTCTCCCAGTAACTCAAAGACGTGTCAGTGCGTGAGAGGCCAACATCATCTGAAAACTTAATTTTGCCAACAGAGTTTTCCAAGTTTGAATTTATGGTTGCTACATATTGGTCAATTAGCACGAAGCTGCTCTAACACAGTCGATATTCCAGGTCATCATTTGTGATTTTTTGGTACCTTTTTGCACCTTTTTGCACTCTTGCAAATGAAGACTACTCACTGTCAGATCAAGCTGACCACAAGCAGCTTGGACTCCACCTTCTAGTTTTATCTCATGGTTTCATGTGCAGGTCAGTCACAGAATTTTACCATATTTCCTCTGAAGTTGCCTTCATAAAAGAGCTTTGAATTTTATCCACCCACCACCAACCCAGACACCTGTTTCCGCCTCTGAAAACAGGCTTATTGTAACTGACTCAAACAGCAAATAAGTGTACAGGGAAAGGGATTTTTTGATTTACTGTAAGGCCACCATAAGGTTTCTTGCAAGCTCTGTTAAACAGGCTTCTCAAAGATCTTAAGAAGCATCCCCAGGGCCAGGACCTCTGTTTAGTCATCGGATTCTTAATACACTTATGAAAGGCTATGCTTAAATGAAAACAATTCCTTTCTAAGACCAAGGTCCTTTGTGGTGGGCTTGCATCCTGCACAAGGAATAGTCTGTGTGCACAGAACTGTGAGGCATTGGGCAGTCATAGAAACTGCAAGACTGTGGGAGTAGTGGAGGAGCAACTTGCAGATTTAGAGAAGAAATAAAACTTCTAGTTGATGTTTGAACTGCTGAGAGCTGAGTGGGAGCAGAGAATGAAAAAGGCAGTTCTCCAGAGAATTCCCTTTTAAAGATATCATCAACAAGGACTGCCAGGAGAGTGTCAGGGGTGTAGGGACTACATCAATAACAGCAGCAAGCAGTAACAGGAAGCCCTGTTAGTTAGCCCTAATGGTAAGCTGGGAGTTTCAGCTGGGTAGCTCCTTCCAGAAACCGCAGGAGATGAAGGCCCTGAAACACAAAGGGACACTGCATCCTCAAACTGTCAAGCCTGTACCACAGCATCATGCAGCTTATGAGGTTCGGCTCCCAGACCCACATCATACTCACTGTTTTCTGCTATGTCTCAACATATTTATGAATGCCACTTGTGAGATCAGGAGCAGGATCTGCTAGCTGGAGCAGCTTGCGGCAAGCGGGGTCTGGGAGCCCTTCTGCATCCAGCCCAACCCTCTGGGTTTGTGTTATGCTGTGGTAGTGTACATGCCATAACAAAATTATCAGCTTCACATACTGTACTCTGTCTGTTTCACAGCATTTTCTTCTTCACTTGCACTTCTATCAAAAGTACAACTGCTTCTAAAATCATACACCTCCTGGGTGGCTTCAAACCTTCCTGCTTGTGCCAATTTGAAAAAAAAAAAATCACAGAGAAATTTCCTTCTTCAAGACAGGAAAAGTGTTCCAAATTAGGAACACTCAGAGTCATTCCTAGACATAGTGAACTGTTAAAATCCTGTGATATAATGTAACACATGCTAGACAGAAACATCCATTTAATTATTCCACTGGGGAATTGAGGCTCAGTTTAGGAAGATTTGTTTCTAGTTCAGGTCAAGCACAAAATAGTTGGTTTTAAAGTACATCACTTTATCATTACCTTTTTTATTTAAGAATATTTCTAGAATAATCTATTTCTTTTTCTCTCTTCTACATTTCTCTTATACACTGACGTATTAAGGACTAAAAACTTACATATTTACTGAAATTTAATGCAAAAACAATTTTTAAAGTGTGGTAATATGCAACAGAATTAAGTAGTAATACACATGATTCACATTTATGGCCCATTCACAGTGTTGTTTTTTGTGTATAATTCCACTACAATGAATTCACCCTATTGAATGCACTGTTGCATATCTGGCAGTCAATAAAGTTGCCCAGAAAGCATGTTAACCATTGCAGATCTCTTCTGAGTCACTCAGATCCCTGAATATGTCACAGTTCACCCATCACCAATTAAAAGATAACCTAATGAATCCTGAGGTAGCACAAGAAATTTTGATATCAGAAAGATTAGCAAAGTATCTTCCAACATTTCAGTACAGCTTGGGATTTGGAAAAATCTGGAAATCTGCTGCCTGGAATGGAGAATAAGGCTGAATGACTGAGAAATTCAGTGATTTGTGTGTTATTCTCTAGTGTGATTGTTCTCAAAACAACAAGAAGTTTTAAAAAAATAATATACCACAATCCTTTGTGTGACACACCCACCTCTTTCCCCAGCCTTAATCTAGTGTGTTAAAAAAAAAAATTAGTATAAAAATATTCTTTTTTCTTGCACAGATGCTGTGTTGGATTATTTTCATTACTTTTTTAAAAACCTATTTGGGGTTTCCAGGAGATTTTACTTCACATAAGTCTGTGATCTATCACTTATCTATTTCAACATTACATCCTGGTCATTATAACATGAGGCTAAAAACAGTTAATATTCACAATAATGACAGCTTTGAGACAAGTTATTCAGGTGAGACTAGTTGATTTTGAGTGTTCTGCCTTCATGCACGATGCACAGCCCTCTGGCAGAGATGGTGATCACCTGAATCATCTCAGGTTAGCCTTGAGAAAGACCATGCCTGAAGGAGAAGCAGAATTCTCCTCTGATCTTCTGAGCAGTGAGGAAGCGGCCCACACAGCTCTAGTCAAAGAATAAAAGAGTGCCCTGGCTGTGTGCTCCAGTGCATTCCGTTGAGTGTTTTGATGACTCAGCCCCACTTTAAACTCAACTAAGACCTGAAGGAGCATGACTAAGCCCTATTTCTGATCTGAGTACTTCTTCTGTTTCTATCTGGATAGATGATGAGTAGCAGGGTACAATCTGGGTGTCCTTGTAAAATATGACGAGGTATATCTGTAAGACCAGCAACTGAATCACATAGAAGAAATTGTTAGAGAATTAATTCCCATCTAATTTCTTTTTTTTTTTTTCCTGTTCTGTTTTTCATTCTTAATACAGACTGAAAATAAAGAATTGAAATTCAAGAATTATCTATGAGGTCCATGCTTTCCCAAGGGGGAAAGCTGTTTTAGTAAAAAAATTTTTGTCACATTCCAATCCACAAAATATTTGTATAAACATTGCAATACTTTAACATTACCAAACAACTTTTCAAAGTAAAAATAAATAAAATTGTGTGATACGCCATTTCGATATTTTTAAAACAATTCTGTTTTTAAAACAAATTTTAAAATGTATGAAATGCTTGAAAGATGCCAACTTTACTAAAACCCCTGTTTCTGGGGCAACCCTGTTTGATTTACCCTTTCTGAACAGATTCTTCTCTGCAGTACTCTCATGATATTACCCTCTATTGCATTCTGCAGTCACCGCCTTTTCTGTACCTATTAGTCTCTATTAGTCTTTCTAAAGTGCTCTGTAGTAAGTCAAAGTAAATGGATAGAGAGAAATGGCCTTTAATATTTTACTGAGCAAACCGGACTTTAACCAGCCTTCTGTCACGCAGCTTTGGTTCTTGAAGTGTGTTTCATTAATTCTTCAGTATGTCCTGTTATATCCTTTTTGATCATCATAGGATAAAGTTCATTTCCTTCACACTTTTTTGGAGCTCTTTGAGGTGGCTTTCATTTTTATTTCCAGATGTACCAAGAGTTTTGTGCTTCTAAACCAAATATGGTTTAAATTTCCCTTCCAATCAGGAAATGAACAAAATAATCCATGGCTATTCTCATGTAAAGCACATCATTTGTCTCCCAAGTGTTTGCAGTAGAGTCAGGAAAAGCAACTGAGGACTGGCTGTCCTTAACAATGAAACTTCTGATTTTCCAGACTAAGAGTCATTACAGAGCTGGAGTCCATTCTCCAAAGCAACTTCAAAACTTTTTGTTATTGTGTGAGCCACATCACTTTAATAACTTAAAAGACAGCAAGAATACTTGAGGGAGGTGGAAACTTCTTTAGTGCTTCCTGCCTCTCATACATTTTTAGTTCTGAAGCACAAAAGCAAACATGATTTCATCTCAAATTTTAAAGACCTGTCTCATCTCAAATCATACCAGAATATTTCTGCCATCTCCTAACAACTTGTTGGAAAACCAAATTTTGCTGAGTCTGTGAAAAAAAATGTCAGGAGAAACATCTTGGCTGGCATGGGAGGGAATACTCTGGGGAAGTTCAGATATGAAAGCCCAGCTGCCCTCAGCCCCCAGTGTGACTCATCCTGCAGATGCTGCAGTCTCTCTAGCAGCAGACATTTGATGAGTTGCTTTCTAACCCAGTAGTCTGGCAAACACTGTGTAACCTTTGTGAAACCCAGACAGTCTGCATCAGACCTGAACATTAGGCAAAATTTTTTTCTTTCACACATGTGTATGAGCACCTCATTCATAATTGGTTATTGTTTAGCTGAGAAGGGGGAACCTTAATGTTTCTAAAGTATGAGTAAGCCAATATCTTGAAGGAATATATGCAAAGGTAGATATGGAATTACTCACCCTGTAAGTCAATAAGCACTGTAGAAAATGAAGATGCTCATATATGCTGTCAAGTAATTTTGATTGTTTTTCCTGTGATTCCTTCCGTGCACATACATATATTCACTGTTCAGCGGTTGTCTGTTGCTCTTTTGGGTTTGTATGCTAGAAAAAGAGATAGGAGATTTTTGTTTCATCAAAGAGACAAACAATAAACCCTTGGCTTTCAGTCCAGTGGTCTGAAGCCAAAATCACTACAAATATATTACTGCACATGTTTCAAATTACCACAAAAGCCCACACATGGGGGGGAAAAATGTCCTTTCAAAGTTGCCTACTATGGCTGGCAGGGCCAGTACTGACAATTTTTATTCTCATGGATTGTACCATGACTCAGCCTCAAACATTGTCTTTGAAATTCCAGTTGTCCTGAACAAGTGGACAAAGTACTCCAAACTGACTACAGACTTGGCAGGTATCTATTCCAATATGAATGATAAAGACATTTGGCACATTATGAATATGAGAGGCTGGCTTGGGAAACTGGGGAACACTCCACTTCCTATTGGCAAAAAGCATCAGGACCTTAAAAAGCAGTAAATGAAGAAACAAATGAGGTAACAAAAATAAAACATTGCATAATCCAGTATTTGGGGTAAAAATGGCTGTTTGCTGTGTTTTGAAAGCCCTTCTCTTCATGGCTGCCAGCGGTCGGATGGCTTGAGAAGTGCTTGGAAGCAGCCTATCACTTGTACCTGGTTCTCGCTGTACTTGAACACAGGGAAGGTATGAGCTTGTGCTCATACGCTGATCAGATGTTCAGCATGAACCCAGTGCATCCTTCATACGCAAGAGCATTTTCTTGTCCTCTTTACTAGACTTCTTCATGACATTATGCCTTATTCTGCTCCATGCTTATGAAGCAAACCCTGTAATCAACTTGTTTTGAAGTAAACAGACAGTTTATTTAAATCAGTATAACTCTCAAACCTAAGTAATAGATAGACCTTCAAAATGCATAGCTATACTTTGCTATGGCTTTGGACTATAAACGGTGAATTTAACTTATTCCTTATTATTAAAATGCCTTGTATTCTAATGAGTGACTTATTCAGTTAGGTCAGAGAAAACAGATTTGAATTTCTCTCTGAAAATTTTCAGCAGGGTAAAACACAGAAAGAAACAAAACTATGGCTATTTCCTTCTAAAACTATTACAGAATATTTTGTGGTTATGGTATTTTAGCTTTGGACTTAATTTTACAATGTGTGAAAGAGGAACCAGCATTAAGCACCTAATATGTAAAAACAATTTTCATGTAGTAGTAGGATTTATGCATCACTAAAATAAATACTATATTAAAGATAATAAGGTAAATATAAACTGTAACACTTGGCTGTTTCTTAAATTAGATATATTTTAAAACACCACTGCTTCCAGAACTTGAAAAATCAATCAAGTAGTTTAAAAACACGCAAGCTTGCATAGAATAAAACTTTTAATAAAGGCAATCATAACCAAACATACTCAAAGGTACTGGTTTGATTAACTTCTAGGCTCATAAAACTCCCTTTAAAAAAAATCAACAAAACGGCTTTGACTTTTGAAAATATGAGAATTGGCCATGCAATCCTTATTCAAGTATCCACAAAACTGCAGTTGCATTCTGTTGGCCTTAATTCAGTCAATAGCTAAAGTTTCTTATTTTTAGTTTTACATACTTGATTTCACCCTTTAACCAGCCACTCTTTCAAAGACAACATATTAGAAGGACAAACTGATTGACTTTTCATTTCAGTCTTTTTTCACATGATAAATTCTGGGTCAGATTGTTTTCTTTCAATCAAGTGGTAGGTATACTAGAGAGATTCTGTCTGAATGTTAATGTAGGTTAATTGTACTCTGTATCAGGCCTCATTCTCTCAATGAAGTAATATTCATTTGCCTCACATCCAGTCTGCATACAGACACATAATTTTCCTGTGCAGTTGCAAATACTTTGTATCTTTATCATTTTTGACAGGCTGCTTTCTCCACAGAGAAAAACATCTGTCTGTTGAGGAATACCCACAATGAGATATGTGTGTGCCTTGTAATTTCTTGTCTTTGTTGATACAGAACGTTTTGTTCTCCATAACCTTAATTGTAAAACAGTCTATTCACTTGGACCACAGAAACCAATAGTTTTTAGTTCCTTAAGTAATTGCTTCCCACACATACTCCTAAAATAACACACAGGTAGGACGTGTTTAGTTGCACTACTTTTTTTCTTATTTATCATCCCTTCATGTATGAGCAAGCATGAAAATTTGACATCAGTAGTGAGCAGACAAGATACATAGAAGCTTATATTTGAAAGTCAACTATGAAAGTAGTACATATCTGAAAGTCAAACTATGTTTGGCACCCCTCTTACTCCTTAGTATTATCTCTATTGGACAAAACACAGGATCAAATAGCAGCTGTCTGCTGTAATCTGCCACAGCCCTTGCCCTTTCCCAAAGACTATAAGATGTACAAAGTTTCAGTATTCACCTCTGACCAAATATATGATTTTTTCAGTGTCCCATAAAACAATGTCCCATAAAATACAAGTCATTGAAAAAGAATCTGTGATGTACTAGAAATTCACAATTACTCTGCCTATCAGAGATGGTGTTCGCAGAAATTCCAATGTTTGGTAACACAGGGCTTGCAGTTAGATATGAATTAATTACTTCTGACTACATTCCTGTCCTTAGATGCTTTAAACCAATACAGAGAAGCAGAAACACAGATTCCATTTTGTGATTCTTCTTTTTCAATAAATATACAGTTTAAGAACCAAAACTAACTGCTTCTGATCTTCTATTCTGTATTATGCACAGAGGAATAGACTCCATTTAACTGTAAGTGCAAATAGACATTTTTTTAGCCTTGGTTGAATTTTATATGTCATAGCTTCTGGAGAAGCAAATAGAAAGTTTGGTTAAAACTGAGTTTAGCCACGTTGAACCTTCAACCTTTGAAATAAGAAGTAGGGCTGTTTTCCACTTCCCTACCTGGGAAGTGTAGGAAATATATATATATTTATATATGGGATTTTACTTGCTGCACTTAGGTTCCCTGAGAATAATAGCAATTTGGAGAGAATACAACCTTAAAAATATTTTTCAGAATTAAATGTAAGTAGCATTCAGTTCAAACAAAACCTATTCCCCAATTTATACGAAGATCTAAGTGCATAGAAAATTTAATGAACGTTAGATTTGCAGTAATAGTCTGTTATTTTGCTTGAACCAAAGATATTTGAACAGTTTTAAGGGCAACAAACAAGCACTATTCAGTACATTAGCTACTGATTTCAATGGGATCAAGGTTTGGTCCCTCATGGCCCATTTTGGAATTCTAATGAATTTATTGTTTGACTGCTTTGAAAAGTCTCTTGGCAGTGAGCTGTTGCAAATATAACGGTTTGATAATGAAGGGCCATTTTTCCCCACCATGATGTACTGGCTGTACTTTCAGCTATTTTGGAATAGAAATATTATCCAGCAAAAGAACTATATTAACATTATGGAGGAAAGTTAATTAAAAGTCCACTGTAAACACAACAGAGTCCTTACTTCATAACTCCATATGTAAACAAAATGTAACAAAATGAAGCTAATCTACTGTTTTATTTTATTAGAAAAAAATGACCTGGAAATGAGTTACATACTTCTTTAGCTCTTAATCCATGAATATATCCAGAGAGTTCACACTAATGAAGTGACTTTGGGATATTGGAGAGATTGTGTCTGTGCAAGCCTATCAAGGGACTAACATTTAAGAGTTTGATATTAAAGTTCCCATCTGAATATGAATTGTTACTGCCATGTCAGAAATGTTTATGGCCTAGAAAAACTATACATCCATGTATATCCTAGATTTAATTTCTTTGCAGTGACAGTCTACAATGTGTTGTGGGTTAGAAAATAAAACCGTTTCCCCCCCATTCCCCGCCGGGCACGGGCGCCTTCGGGGCCGTGCCGGGACCGGGGCTGCACCGCGCCCGCTGGGGCATGCAGGGGCCGCTCCGGTGCCGGGGCTGCCCTGCAACTGCATGGCCCACGGGACCATGCTGGTGCGGGGGCTGCGCCGGGGCCGGGGCTGCCCCGCANTGCGTCGGGACTAGCGTCCACTTGGAGGATGGATCAGAGATTCCACTGCGGCAGCCTGGTGTGGTAATTCCTGGGACGGGGAGCTGCTTTTCTGGGTTTTTTTCTTTTTTCTTGCGATCACGTCTTTTCGTGATTATCCTTTTTTTTCGGAGGGGTGGATTTTCTCTTTCTTGGAATCACATTCTTTCTCGTGAATTCCTGGGAGGCGGATTTCCTCCTCGGGGGGGTTGGGGTTTTTTTCCCTTTGTGGTTTTTTTTCTTTCCCCGGGGGCAGGTGGTCTGGCTATTATCGGCGGCTATTGCCTGGGTTCAAAGACCACATGTCTTCCATCAGCACTAAATCCCTTCCTGGGGGCTATCAGGAAGGGGAGGGGGGAGGGCTCGCAGTCTCTAACTGTTTTGAGTCTTTTTCTTCAGAAGAAGCCGAGCAGAGGCTCGCTCTGCTGGGGGGTCCTCAGATCGGACGCGGGCTTTCTCTAATTACCCTGGCGTCTCTCCAGGAGCCTCAGAAAGAGACCAACACTACTCCAGAGCGCTTCTCACCCCAACATGGGCACTGGGAAGGCTTCATTTGTCTGTTTTGTTACACTTTATGGTCGAGTTTTCTGTGTGTGTGAAATAAATCATGATATTTGTGTGTTTTCTTCATTTTTGGTTGTGTCTGTGGCTTCTCTCGGTCATCTCTTGTCAAAATTCGCTAAATTTGTGGTAAAACCACGACACAATGATATCACCTTTTATAGTTAAGAGTGGATCATCACAGATGAGACTGAAAATCAACACATCCCATCTCTAAAGTAAATTAGACATCATCTCAATGGGATGCTGAATTTAAAATAACACAAAATGCCTGATAGCAGTCTTACACATTGTTGTAAGCTATGTCAAGGGAAAGAGTGCAAATTATGCCAAATGGAAATTATGCCAACATACATACCTGCTCATTTAAGCATGAGTCCTGGCATGTCTTTAAAATACCCCATCCAACACCTGTGATGTGTCTGGTGAGATCCCAATTCTCGATGGAGCTTGGGTCTTCAATTCAAAATTATTGTTGAAAAACTATATCTAACAACTCAGCCTACAACAACTCAGCCTCCTATGAACTGTCTCCTCACATTTATAACATTGGCCTCTATCAAAAATACAGGGAAATAGCAAATATTTTCTAACCCAAGGTGTCTCAAATGAGTTGAGCTGTTGGTGCAGAATAATGTTTCCACAGTTAATCAACTTGCTGGCCATTCCTAAATGTCTTGTATGCAGGATGGACAGTATGGTTCCACAAATGAGCCTTTGCTTCCTCCATGAGAACCAGGAGGGATGTGACTGGCATACTGGGAACAGGACTGGGAGTTCTAAATGGCATAGACTCTGAGGTATTAATGAACAAACTAGTCATAATTATTAGAGACCTAAATAAACTGAAATGCTCTCTATGATGCTTCTTTTTTGCTTTAGGAACTAATTAACATTTTCTAATAGATACATTACCTCAGGACCATCAGTTGATCACAGATGCACTTGACATAGTCCAAAGTAATACTTTTTTAGCTCTTAGTTATATCCGGGCTCAAATGTGGACACAGAGGATGACAGCCTCAGAAAGGGAAGGTACCTTAGCCATTGAAATTTGAAAGGTAATTTGGAATAATATGATTGAATTTGAAAAGAAATTACAACCCTGGTGGTACCTAGTCAGTTTTACCTATGACCCCATAAGCAGCTCAGCCACAGCTTTTATGTTACCAAGATACAATGCTGCAGTTTGTGAAATAGATACAACCATTGCCCTAAGATTAAATGACAACAGAACTATACTTTACCCTCTGGAGCATTGAGTATGGGCCCTAAAAGATAGAAATCAATGGCAGACTATTGATGTCACTGCATGCATTCTGCAAGAGCAACAAAGATTCACTTGTGAAAATAAGACTATCAAACCTCAAGAAGACAGGGTGTAGATAAGGTTGCTGTAGTTGCAAGTAATCACATCTTCTGAGGAGTGTCCCTTACACTGTTGACCTGGCGCAGGTAGCTAAAGTCCAAGGTTCAAGGTGAACTTACAGTAACAAAATTACCATGTGTTTTTTTAATATCCAGCTTTTAATCTGTGATGTCTTTCCCCATCTCACATATACAGAGAAAAAAAATTTTCTTAACCAAATGAAGTGTGCCTGGGAAATATGAAAGTGCTATGCATGACTTCATCAATGCTGGTTTTGACTGAAAAAGTAGCCTCTCAATGCCAAAAATATCATATGCTCCATCAAGTATCAGCTGGCCTACATCATATTCATGAAACTCTCTGTTTAGCTGAGATCAATCATAACCATACTGAGACAGATATGTGTTGAAGTTCAGTGTATACTGATGGGTACTAATTTCGAGCAGCATCTCTGACATTCTGCTGTATAGCCATGTTTAACTAGGGAACCTGGCTTTCACAGAGGGATTCTCTGCAGCAGCAATGTGAGAAAGGTAAAAGAGCTCATTTTTTCCAACTAGGAGCCACTGAGTGAAACACACTCCATGTCTCTAATAACTCCTTAAAGAAGAGAATGGTAGGATGCTAACATTGCTTTGAAAGTTTGTTCCAGCGTGTTTCAGGAGAACATCCGTCCCTGTTTGCTAACTGACTGAGTCAACTTAATGAAATGTTTTGTGTCTGTGATAGCATTCTGCAATTATATGTCAAAAAATGGAATAGAAGCTCAGTGGAATTGCCATAAAGCCAAAAGAGTTGCTGTGCCTTATAGTGCATCAGGGATAGCTGCAGATGTTTCTTATTTACATATATCATGATGAAATTGTGTCACAGAGAACAGTTCTTGAAACATAAGGTAAGGAGCTACAGAACTGACAGTAATGTGGTTTCAGTAGCCCATGCCTTTGCAATACCTCCATTGCTGTAGCTGGGCTATTCTCATATCCTTTTCAAAGGCATGGATTTTATGGAATTCTTCTTCAGTCTTCTCCCCTAAATCCTTTGCAATCTAGCTAACTTGTCTGAAATATGATTCAGAAAGTTGAGAATGCCACCACTTGCAGCTGCAATAGTGGTCTGATTTTTAGTTATATTTTGGTAACAGTAGTGTTCTTGCTGATGGCACTAGGACAGTTAGCAAAAGAATTCCCACCCTCTCTGCAACTCTTCTACAGAGCACTCAGTGGCAATGGGCGACAGAGCACAGACATAGATTCTTCACATATTTTAATTATATAGACAAGTAAATATGTTCTTAACATACAACCTTGTCATCATTATAGTTCAAATAGGGAACTTAAATTGCAGAATAAGGGCTCTTCTTTAATTATTCCTGAATGACAACACTCAGAGAATAAAGAAAAAAACTTATATATTTAAACCTGGCTATCTTCAAGTACACTGCAGAAAAATTGTTGGGTTCTTTTTGGAAGTAAATATTCAAAGTCCCTGGACTGTGATCAGTTAGACTTTCTCCATTTTCTGTAATTAGTCTTCTTCTGCGCCTCTGTCTCACTAAAATGTTCTTGGAGAAATTGTGGGAGCTTACACCTTTTACATAAAGCAAAACATATCAGGGGAGAAAAATTATGTGATTTTTGACTCCTGAAAGAGAATGCTTCTACTACTGAATCTTAGTATCTGGGCCATCTACAAGCTCAAAATTTTTAAGAGAGAAAAAAATGAAGGGCAGGCAAGGCAAGGCAAGGCGAGGCAAGGCAAGGCAAGGCAAGACAAGGCAAGGCAAGGCAAGAGGCTTAGAAAATTTGGGAAGGGATGTGGCCTTGGGTGGAAGGAGTTAGAATTACTTTATTGTCACTTTCTATAACATGATAAAAGAGCTTTTCAAGGAATGTTTCTCAAATGAATCAGCAAAGTACTGCAGATTCCTTGTAGCATTGGGCAGAAAAGAGAGAGAAAGCACCTTAGTAAATATATGCAAAAACTCCCTAAACATTTGTGCTGTGCTCTCTCATAATTTTTAATACAAAGAAAATATCTAAGGAAAATATCTTGGCAGGGACGGGGGGGAAGGGAGTGCAGAAGCCTCCTGATTAACCATAATCCTGAGATAAATTACACATATTTATGCAGGAGGTCAGTCACTTATGTAGCTGAAAGAAGCTAAATATCTGGTTAGTCAAGCATAACAATTGTACTCCAAACACTTGGCAATAGATGGAATTCACCATTTGATAAAACTGCTTACTCAAATCCACTTAGTAAGAATAGTTTATGTTTAAGCAAGGCTATATCTCACCAGAGTATAATCTATGGAAATGCATGTAACATTCCATGAATACTAAACAAATTCGTTATTATCATCAGTATTTCCAAAGATTCTGTAGTAGTGGAACCTTTAAATTAAACTGTATCTCTTGATTTTTCTGTATAATCAAGTTAATCGGCCCATTCTTACTTTTTTTTTTTTAGTTATTTAAGTCATCAAACCCATGAGCTCATCAACATACAAAAGTTCATTTGAGCAGCTCAGCCCAAGAAAAAAACAGAGGGAAAGAGACAAAGGGGTCATTCTTTACATCATGGGGAACCAAATTCTATATTGTAAAAAGCATAGTGGAAAGAAGACAGGGATTAAGAAACACAGAAAAAATACCCATGCTAAAGAAATAGAAAGGACTCCATTTCCTAATCTCTATTCTACAAAGGTATTGTAATGCCTGAAAGGGATATGATACCATCTGCCACTTGAAACAGTCAGCAGAATTTCTGAAAGATTATGAAGTATGAACCAGTTTCTTCCTAACAAAACAGGATCCCAGATCATACAGTAACAGAAAAAAACCCCATATTTTTAATATCTCTCTTTCAAACTTTCACTGCAAGCACCTCAGTGTTGTTATCAATAGACTGCTTGGACTTACATTGGTCAGAGGAGCATTTTCCTTATCTGACACCAAAGTGGTTTTTCTAATTTGAGTGAATTACCTACCAGAAAACTTTTCCAAGTGGAACACA
>VYZS01072912.1:8146-34335 GCA_013400695.1 Neodrepanis coruscans
ATATATGTATATATATATATATATATATATATATATATCAACATGAATACACATCTTGCATCTTCTCTTTGCATTGATAGGGACACCATAAAGAAGGGATGATAATAAAGATGTAGAGCAATCTCTTTGATTATTTGAAATCATTCTCCTGAAATAAAGTTAGCTGTGAGGTTAAGGTCTGCAGTTGGAAAACAAGGCTAGAATAGGTTTACCTGTGTTGAAGGAGGCTTTGAACTTTTTGTCCAGCATAATAATTAATCAAAAGCACCTTTTGATAACCTGCTAAATATTTCTAAAGAGAATAAGGATGGAATCTGTTCACCTGCTCAGCCCTTGCTGGTCAGGGCTTGATAGCCATGGATGTGACATGCTGGAAGAGAAAGAGGGAAATGTGTGGGAGGGGAGAGAATCATCAAAATGCCCAGAGGGAATCGGAGCTCTCCAGATGACCTAGCCCCCATGAACCTTAATGCAGTTGAGCTTTAAACTGCCTTGCAGCTTCTCTCTTGAAAAGAAAAAAACCCACAACCAACCACAAAAGTTACATGAAATCATTTTGAATGATGGTTTCATTATTCAGCTCCAGCGGATAAACTTCCTCTGGGCTTAATTGAAGTGCAGATTTCTACTGTATGGAAGTCAAGGCCCTGGCTAGAGTCTCTCCCTTTACTTTGCCTTAAGAATTATTTATCTTTGCTGTCTCTCTGGTTTGCTCCTCTGAATTACTTCTTTCATTTCTTTCTGGAAGAAAGAGTTTTGCTGTGGTCATGTGCAGATTGTGGTTGTGTGCATGCAGATGTCAAACTTCTTCATTACACTTAAGTGTAGAATCAGTTTCTGTAGACCCTTTGGTATCTCTATCAGTGCTGGCTACCCTTCTTTTCTCTCATTTTGTAATCTTGCAGGGTTGGCCAAAGGGACAGGGAAAACAATCAGGGAGTGTCCCTGGTCAAGAAAGGGGGAGAAGGAATCAAATGAAAATCTGAATGCAGAAAACACATTGTCATCTCCAGTAGCTTGCCAGCCTCGTTGTGAGTCAGATAGGAGAATGAGAGTCAGTACAAGAAGCTCCAAGGTCTCACCCATGAATAACACATCTCTTTAATGCTTTTTATACCCTGGGATGGAAGAAGATTGTTGGTAACAGTGTTCAAGTAGTGGGTGTTTATGCATTCTTTAGCCTTCCATTAAAGGAAGAGGGATTCCTCTTCTGAGCAATGTTTGGGATGTAGTTAATGTGCTGCCTTTTAATGAGAGTATTGGAAAGCACTGTCTGCGAAGACATACCAGAATGCAGCATGTCCCACATCTTGGGTGTATGTAACTGTGTCATACAATAGGCAGAAAATTCAAAGTGCCAGACCAATATAAAGAGTCACTGCTTTACACTGAAGGATGTACGAATGAACTAATAAATAAGTAAATACATCAGAGGAAGGGGAAGGGAGAAGAAGGAGAAGGAGGGGAGGGAAAGTCCAGTCTGCTGCTTCATAAACTTCAGTGCTGCATTAACCCGTTTCACTCCTGTAGCAGACCTGCTAGGCTATCACAGTGCTGTAATGTTTAATTCACTTTGATTTGCACTACAGAAATATCAAGTGTTTCTGCAGGCAAACCGAGGCATCTAAGAGGCACTGTAGGGAATAAAACTCTAGAAAGACCTTCAGAGAAATTAGAGAGGGGGCATTTTATTGGTTTTTATTCCAGTCCTGCAGTTCTGCTCTGTGGCTTTGTTTTTTCCCCTCCATTTAAATGAGTATATGGGGCAGATTGATTTTAATATCATGTCCTCATTTCTGTGCGTGACCTGTGGAGCCTGTTTGTAGCAAGATTAGAAAAACAAGCAAATGTTTAATTTTTTGAGGGGGAGGGGAAAGGATTCAAAGGTCCTGCTGCTGTTGGAGAACATGACTGCTGCAAAACAGTTGTACTGAAATCTGGTCATCAGGAAAAAGAGTTTTGATCAATTCTTTTGTTTCTGCTACCTTCAATTGTCCAGGTCGTGCATTTCATAAGGAGTTATCAAGAAGAAATTAACAGCCATTAACAGCCACTCTTTGTGTCATAGAGACACTGCAGATGCTCTCCAGTTCTTCTTCAGGGAGGCTACTTATGGGTCTAGTCCTTTCTGCATAGTTGGAACACTGTGAAGGATTTGAGTGTTGCCAGGTAGAGACATCAGGGAGCTCTGAGCAATTAGATGTGCTACCTGTGCACTGTACGTTTGCTCAGTTCCTCCTGAGGGCATGATACGATGAAAGCGGTAAAGAGCCAAAGCTACCTCAGTGTCCCCACCACTCTAAAGGACGTGGTGGGGTTTCTGAGCATGCTGTGTTGGATTGAAAAGCACTTACGAGTATCGTGAAAAGACCGTTTTGTAACAGTCATTTAGCCCAAGATACGAAGCTCTGCCTAAGAATTTTGTTTTGAGCTTCACCAGGGTCATTCAGCCCATGCCCAGCTTTTGGGCCATTGTCATGCTAGGGAACAATTGCACACTGAAAGCAGAGGTTGAGGGCCAACAGCCTTTCATGCACCACAAAGGGGATGAGCCTTCTCGACTTCACACCTGGAGGGGGCAAAGAAATGCACACAGTGGGGTTAGAAGGCCCATGCCCATCATCTCACTTAGAGGCCTATCTTTGCTTATTTTGGCTAAGGGACACTCCAGTGGGACCACTAGGGGCCTGCAGGCCCTGAAACAACTCCCAGGTCTCACGTGCATCATAGGATGCATTCATCTGAAATCCCTTTTGCCATGCGAACAGAATCAGAAAATCGTAGTGTGTATGAAGTGAAATAAAGAACCAGTAATGGCCCACAGAATTACTATAATTCACCCTATTTTTTTTCCAGGCTTTTTCCCCAGTTATCATGGTTGTGCCGGCAGACTGCGGAAGTACATGTGCAAATAGCTACGTTGTAATTTGCAAGTGCAATTAGCTGGTTTTGTGAGTGCAATCACAGTAATTGCAGGAGCCTAACTTATGTGCTTCACTGTTTTTCATCTTCAGAGCAAAGACTAATTAAACATTAATAATAACATTAACAGCAAAATTAACATATATGCATTTGAGACCATGAATTATTTGCTTTACTGCAAGTAACGTAAGTGTGAGTGAGACAAAATGCATGTTGAACAAAAAAGAAGCTTGCTGCACATTTTTTGGACTCCCCATGCTTCATCGCCATGCTGGAGTTATAGCTGTAGCAGCAGACAGATTTAGGCATGACTGTGTGAGGATTAGGATTCTTTGTAATGAAATTAGAGAACACGTGCAGTAAGATGGCCCATAATGCAGGTAGCCATCCTCAAGATTCCTATTGCATACAACACTGCATAAATATACGTAGGGCTTTACGTGGAAATATAGCCCTCTTCCCGGTAGTTTACCAGTGCCAGGATGACATTTTTGACCATGAAATAATGCAAAGACATTAGGCCAAATCTGGCAGATGTAGAATGGTTTCAAGGGGAAAATGGGTTCTGCGGAGATTTAGGTCATTAGGTAAAAAGGAAATTAGAAGCTTTTCACAGTGTTGTGGGTGGTATGGAAAAAAAGGCACAGAGCTGAGAGTGGGAGAATACTACAGCTGTAACAACCAAACTCAAATGTCTATTTTTGTTCACAAGAACAGGAAGTTGCTTTTTCATTTCTTATCTTGCTATATGATGCATGCAGACAATACAGTACGAGGACGTTGGCTGTTTCGGGTTGGCTTTCTGCTCTTCACTTACTTTCACTGCAGCTCTGTCAGTCTGTCACTGCTTCGAACAGCAGAATGAGTGAAATGTTCGCCAGAAATGGCATCTTCTTTTTTTCTGATGAGTTTGGGGAGAAATGTTTCTAATTAATAGTAATTAGTGAAATAATTAATGAATAGTTAATTCACTAATAGCACTGGTGGTCTGTTAACCCCTAAGTCATGCATAAACCAGCTGATTATTACAAGCGTCCATCCCTGTTTTTAAACCTGGAGATTTAGTTTTCATCTGACTAGTGGCCATCTTTGAAGCCTTCAGGTTCTGTCCTCTTTAATTAGCTCTTTCTGTTCATAGTCTGTTATTTGCTTAGTTTCTGCAAAACAACTTAAAGTCAACATCGATCAGGACAAACTGTACCTGCCATTGGGAATTTCAAGAGGTACAAATGATCCATAGTTTTTGTAATGGCTGAAGAAATAAAACCCATGTGGTGGTTTTACCACAAATTTAGCGATTTTGGACAAGAGATTCCGAGAGAAGTCACAAACACACCCAAAATGAAGAAAACACACAAATATCACAGTTTATTTTGCGCACACACAAAAACCCGACAATTAAAGTGCAAACAGACAAACAAATTAAGTTTCCCAGGGCCCGTTTTGGGGTGAGGATGCTCTGGAAATAGTGCTGGTCTCTCTCTCTGGGCCCCCCGGAGAGACGCCGGGGTAGTTAGAGGAAGCACGTGGACGATCTGAGGACCCCCTTAGCTTAGCGCGAGCTTCTGCCTGGCTTTGACTGAGGGAGAAATACTCAAGAAAAATTAGAAACCGCGCGCGCCCCTCCCTCCCCCTTCCCGATAGCCCAGGGAGGGGTTTAGTTCTGATGAAGAAAATGTGGTCTTTGGGCCCCGGGCAGTAGCTGCCGATAATGGCCCCACCCCTTGCCCCCAGGGAAAAGAAAAAAAAACCACAACGAAAAAAAAATGAAAGGGAAGAAACAACCCTCCTCCCCGAGGAAAGAAAATCCGCCTCCCCAAAATTCACGAGGAAGAATACAATTTTGAGAAAAAGGAAGTCTACCCCACCATAAAGAGAAAAGGAAAAAGAAAGAAGGAAAAAAAACCTAATCACGAGAAATGTGATCAAAAGAACGGCTCCCCCTCCCAGAAATTTACCACACCAAGTCGCTGNCACGGAGAAGGGCGGAGGGAGCACCCTGCACAAGCGCCGGCCCCGGGGATGAGCCCCAAGAACCGGCGCCAAGCGGCTCTGCGCTGCTCCGCGCTCCAGTCCCGCTCGCCCCCGGTGAGTGGACACCCAAGGACGGAGGGAGGCAGAGGTGGGAGGAACCGCAGTGATGGCCGGGTAACCCTGGCAGCCAGCCCCTCCCACGCCGCCGCGGCCAAGGAACTGGCACCGCTGCCGCCGCACCCCTCCCCTGCTGCCGGGGGAAGGGGGGCCTCCGCTGGCTGCGTCGTGGCCGCCGCCGGGGCTGGCACCGCCGGACTAAGTAACGCCGGGCAGCACCAAGCCCCAAGGGCATCCACGCTGCCCCGCGCGGCACAGCGGGGGAACAGGACCACTGAAGCGGTGCGGGCACTGCCCGCAGCCCCGCACCACCGGTCCCTGGCAGGCCCCCCAGCCCGCCGGACCCCCACGGTAGGAAAAAAGGCACGTTTTTTATTTCACGTTCGTTTTCACCCCACGACAACCCAATAATACTCTGAGCTTAAAATGTATAATGAAAGTATAGAGGAAAGAGAGAGGCACAGAGATAGACTTCCTTAATACCATGCTATCATGGTTGAAGAAGCTGTCATGACTCAATTATAGGCTGAGATGGCTGCTTTATCAGGCGTAAACCTCCATTTATCCTCTTTTCTGTGAAAGTATATGAAAAATTACTCCTTGTTACTCATACGTGGGCTGGTATGCTATAGAGACTAAGCACTTCTGTCATACCAAAGCAGAGGGAAAATACTAGTCCAGATCTTATAGCCAAACAGTTTAGGTTGCTGTTGGGTGCAAAGAAAGCAAGGTAGATTATGGAGAGAGGCAGTACTGGGGTAAAGATAGCTTATGTCTGCTCTTGTATTTGTGTACCCTGGTAAAAGCCCTGCTTGTAATGATGTATGTGTCTGGTAGACTTTAGATAAGCCAAGCTAGAGAGCAAAGGGAGAGAGATGAAGTGCTTTGCACTACCTGCAGAGGTTAAGTAGGGAATCAAGTCTTGTACAAGAGGCATCAACTTTGAAAGCCTTTCAAAAAATGAGGTTTTGAGTTTATGTAGTTAATTGGCAGATGCTCACTCTCTTACTTGGAGACATAGACTACCAGAGGAAATAGCCCCCACTATTTGAGCTAAAGGTGGACTTTGCCTTCTCTTTGAATAAGTACTGGGTGGGGGGGGAGGGGTGGGGCGGGGAAGCAAGAGCCTCAGTCTGTGGGCAAAACTCAGGTGAGACCTCCGCATTTTGGACAGTTGGTTTCTCCTGCAACAGGTGTTTTGATGACGGGTTTACAGTTCCTGTATAAGTAATCCTTATCTCTTGTTTAGTGAATGCTCCAGCTGAGCCAGCAATTGGATATCTGTCAGTATCTTATGGGAGGCTGAGAGCAAAACAATAGCAAGGAGGGGGAGCAACCCTCCACCTTCCCCCTGCCCTTCATTCTGAAGATAGAAAAGCTACTGAAAAGGATAAGGAAGAGAAGAGGCTTGTAGCAACTTGTAGCATTTTTTTATTGTTTATAAGAATGACATGAAAAACGGCTCAAAGTTTCCATAAAGACAGAACTCAGAATGATCATTAATAAGCTAGATTTAGGGACATGGGGAACCAGCAATATAGACCCTGAGTCTGCATTTCTCCTTGCTGTGTGACTGTGCTGGCTGTTCCCAAAGTTAGTTATTAGCTCAGTAGCACCCATCCACATTCTTTGTCCCTAATCAGGCTCATTGCAAGAGAAAGTTCTTCCAAAAAAAAAGGCTGAAGCAGTTCAGGTGGTAGAGCTATGACCTTTGCCAGTGCAGTACCTGGCTATTGGAGGGAAGATGCTGAGGTGAAGTGCTTCATAGAAATCACTTGAAGTTAAAGCTAAGCTTTTGTTATTTCATTGAAGTTATATTTTCACCCACACATACCTACATTCTCTAGGGTTAGTAAGGCAAACTCAGCATTTCTAAAGGCTGTTTTTAATACTTGATAATCTGTAATGGCTGCTGATCTAGCAGGTGACATTAATTGGAAAAGTATTTTTAGTCACTTCCTTAGGCTGTCAGACAGTCAGAAATGGTGTTCCCCAGAGCTCAGTGTTGGGATCAGTCCTGTTTAATGTCTTTATCAATGATCTGATTGAGAGTATCAAGGGCATCCTCAGTCAGTTTGCAGATGACACCAAGCTCATTGTCTGTGTTGATCTGCTGGAGGGGACGAAGGCTCTGCAGAGGGGTATATGGACAGGCTGGATTGACGGGATGAGACCAATTGTATGAAGTTCAATAAAGCCAGGTGCCAGGTCCTGCACTTAAATCATAAAAGCTCCATGCAGTGCTACAGTCTAGGGGAAAAGGGACTGGAAAAACTGCGTGGCAGAATAGGGCCAGGGGTGTTAATTGAGAGCTGAACATGAGCCGGTATGTGCCCAGGTGGCCAAGAAAGCCCATGACATCCTTGCCTATATCAGAAATACAGGCCAGCAGGACCAGGGCACTGATTGTCATCGTGTACTTGGCATTGGTGAGGCCACACCTCAAGTCCTGTGTTTGGTTTTGGGCCTCTCACTACAAGAAAGACATCGAGATGTTCAGAGAAAGGCAACAAAGCTGGTGAAGGGCCTGGAGCACAAGTCTTATGTGGAGCAGCTGGGGGAATTGGAGTCATTTAACTTGGAGAAAAGGAGGATTGGGAAAGACCTTGTTGCTCTCTACAACTACCTGAAAGGAGCTTGTAGCAGGTGGAGGTCAGTCTCTTCTCCCAGGTGACAGAACAAGAGGAAGCACTCACAAATTGCACTAAGGAAGATTTAGGAAAATTTCTGGCTGGAGGGGACCTCAGAGGATCATACAGTCCACCTCCTTTATCCTGAGGCAGATCAACTGTACCAATGTCATTCTCAGAAAGCGTTTGTTTAACCTGTGTTGAAAAACTTCTGATATTGAAGTCTTCACAGTCAGTGTGTTCCAGGGCTTTGCTATTTTTATAATTAGAAAGTGTCCCCAGCTATCCAACTAGAATTATATTCTCCATGATATAAGCCCATTACCTACTCCTATGTTTGTCATGAATATAGAAAATTGACTTTTCTCCATGATAGACTTTATGTATTTGAAGACTGTTGTCCTGCATCCCCTCTTTTTTCCTCAAACTAGGCAATGCCAGTTCCTTCACTTTGTATTCTGAGATAATTTTTTTAGACATCCCATCTTTCTCATTTCTCTTCTTTGGACTATTTGCAGAAAATATTTGTTTCAGTGATCCCTTGTTCAAGAGTCTGTAAGGAGGGGTGGTGAAAAAAGCGTAGGTTCTTGCTGTTTCCTTTTAATTCAGAGGCTCCACATTCTGAAACTGAAGATTGGTGCAGGTTGTTCTGAAATGTCAAGTAGTCAAGAATTGCAGAGAAACAGATTCATTGTGTTTGACCTTATTAGTCTATTTGAAGTGAGTTGCAACATCCAGATAGTCAAAATCTAGTCTTAAAATAGTGATGTTTATTTAAAAAAAGGTAATTAAATTTTGAACATAATAATGCATTTGATTTATTTTAAATTTTTCTCCTTTTTGCAACTTTTGTTTATCTCTAAATGCTTTCCACAATTATAAGGTTTAATTTTTAATTCCTTTTTTTCCCTTTCCTTTTACTAAAATGATAATCTTAGCTTCCATTCAATCACCTGACTCTATGAACTTGGGTTGTCAGAAAACCACCATATGCAATTAATAAGTGCTGAATCTGGCTACTGGGTTTTCTTGAGGGGTGTCAGTTTGATTAGTAATGTGGTCTCTATCAGTATAAAATGTAAATAGATTTTTTTTAAAGTATTACAGATATATTAAAAAAACAGTTCTGATAAAAAGCCACTTTATTTGGTTGGATTTACATTTCCTTGCCAATAACTAAAAGGCAGGGTGGAGTTACAATTTATTGCCAATATTTGGCCAGTTCACTTCAGTCTCTCTTTTCGTTTGCAGAAAAGTTTAGGGGGTGACTATAGCTATAGCTTGCGAGAAGAGGCTATTCCCCACCCGTGTTTGGATGGTTGTATTAGAGAGCATTTTATGACAATGCTCTGAGCTGATTTGTTGTTTTAAAGATTATCTTCTGCTGAAACGCCCTACATCCTAATGCTGGCTTTTCTGCTCTGTCAGTCCCTTCAGCCACTATTTCTACTGCTGACATTTTATATTCTTCCTCTTGTTGCCTGCCTTGGCTGACCTGATCACTTTTGTAGTTTTGTTGTTCTTTTTCCCTTCCTGCCCTCCCCCTCACTTCTGTTTTCTGCCCATGATATATTACAGTTTCCAGCATAGCAAGAAAGGGAGATGGAAGGACTAATCAAGAGATTCGAGAGAATCTAAATTAAAAACTGTAAAGTCTAAAAACCAGACTGGATTGCTTAGGACATATAACCTCACTTTCCAAGTCACTAGCGATGACTGCGAAGCCTCCAATGAAATGGATGGGTGATCTTGTCTGGATAATTGGCAGAAAAATTTGTATGCCATCTCCACAGTCCTATCTGGCAGCTCCTTTCTAGCAGTTTTGGTGGTGATGCCAGGATTGAAATGGCACATTGTATCTTCTCACCCTGTAAAAATGAGTCCTTCAGAGCCGATCTCCTGCCTGCTGGTAGGCAAATATATCTGGCACTGCTCTCGACAGAGGGGCTTGCTTTCATCTTATTGAATTTGCACGCATCCTCCTTACAGTGTCCAACTTCGTTTGTCCAAACAACATGTGCTCACATATTTCCCCCAATAAATTGCCTATTAAAGTGATACTGAGAACCCAGGAGAAAAGTTTCCTTGTTCACTACCGACATTTGTGCTGAAGGAAACAAAATGTACCTCCTTGGCACAGGGGAAAGGGGGAAAGGCATGCTGCATTGAATAAAACTTGGCAGGGATGTGGTCTTGCTGCTTTGGAGGAGCTGTGGAGGCCATCAAAGTGAGGGCTCCTATCACCTGGGCTCATCCCCACCCTTGCCTTTCCAGCATTGTGACACATGCAGCTGCATATGAAGAGGGTTATTTTTAGGGTTATTTTTAGAAGATTTGTGAGTTTTGTGTGACTCTAGTCAATATATTTGGCGATTGGTTAACAGGAGTTTATTGTTACTTGATGTGTGGCTGATAGGGTCAAAAGGGTATCACAGTTCCATCCTGATGCCTGTGTTTATCGGAGTGTGGTTGAATACCTTCACATCCCCAGGCTTCGACAAACCAGGTGCTTTGTCAGTGTTTATGGAACTTTTGTGAAGGTCGGCATGACCCTTCTTGCTATCCGGGAATGCCAGCTGGGTCTTTTCTTCTGTAACTCCTGTGTTGCTTTAAATCCTGCTTTTATCTATTTCACATTCTACAGCAACCCCTTCCAGAGTTTCACCACACTCACTGTAAAAATTTCTTCCTTTTCATTTAAAAGCATTGGCTCTTCTCCTACCACTATACTCATGAAGAGCCCCTCCCCATCTTTCCTGTAGGCCCCACATTAAGTACTGAAAGGCTACTATAAGGTCTGCCTAAAGCCTTCTCTTCACTAGGCTGAAAAATCCCAACTCTCAGCTTGTCTTCATAGGTGAGGTGCTCCAGTGCTTGGATATCTTTGTGACTCTCTTCAGGACCTGCTCCGACAGGTCCATGTCTCTTCTGTGCTGGGGATCCTCACAGCTGGATTTAGTATTCCAGGTGAGGTCTCACAACACCAGCGCAGAAGGGACAGAATTACCTCCCTCGACCTGCTAGCCATGCTAGCACAAGACACGGTTGGCTCTCTGAGTTGTAAGAGCACCTTGCTGGATCATGTCCAGCTTTTCATCCACCAGCACCCGAAGTCCTTCTCGGCAAGGCTACTTTTGATCTGTTCATCCCTCAACCTGTTATTGATACTGGGGCCTGCCCCAACCCAGGTGCAGCACCTCGTAGTTGGCCTTCTTGAACCTCATGAAGTTCACATGGGATTTTCATGGATGTTCAAGTGACAGTGCAAAGGTGTTTCCACTGCTGCAGGTATCCAGAAAGCACAAAGAAGAATAAATTATTGTGTTTTGAAATATTTTATATCAATGTAACAACATCTGTGCTACCAGTTTAATTTTACAGGTAAAACATCGCACCTCCAGCTGAAGTAGTCAGACTATTATGGAAACTTTGGGTAGAACAAATCTTAAAGGAACTAAAACCCAGAGGGACAGGCTTAGCTTGAACCACCAAGTTATTTAAACTAAGCTGCCTGATTTTTGCCTGAAGCAAGTGAGGGAGATCCTTGCCTTTCAGGATGGAGTAGGGGAGAGGAAGAAGGGTGTCTGGTAACTGCAGTAAAGTTACAAGTGGCTGAAAACAATAGGAGAGGGCCTCTCTCATAAGCAAATGTATTGATGGTGAGACTACTGTTCAAGGACTGAGCCATGTCAACAAGCATTTAAATGTACCAAGCATGTATAGATTGCCTTTTCTCAAGGATACTGTTGCAGGATTTGATGGTGGTATATTGCACCCTCTTGAAGATGTCCCCCTACCTTGTTTGTGGACCACTGTACAAAAAAGCAAATCTGTCTTCCAAACATTATGCTATGACTGAAATGTGTAAATCAATAAATAAAAACATACCAGAGTCCTGCTAGCACTTGAGATCTTAATGCAGTGACCAGTGAATTGCAAATGCAAGTCCTAAACTCATTTTACTATATTTGGATTTTTTAGTGAGTAAGGTTAAAAGTGATGAGATGCAGCTGAGGGGCACTATTTGAAATTTACATTTGCTTTTAGCGCACTCCAAAATAAATATGAGTAAGTCCATCAACTCTTCACCATGTTTTGTACTCCTTTGTCCATGTTGGCTAATATTCCTGGACTATTTTTATTGCTTTTGTGGTGTTACAGGGCTGACATCAATCAGTTCACCAGTGGGCCATTTCAGACATTTTAGTAACTCCATCCTCAGAAACAGTGGGATTGGCCTTGCAGTTCACAAGATTATCAGCTCCTAGGCTGAACTAGTTGAGGAATAACCTTTGTTGGAAGAGGTCCTACTTTGTGTAAGAGCTCTGGCAAACATTTGACTGGTATTTTTTTCTCTGTAGCTATTAATGTTGGCTTTGCTCTGTGAAGTTGACATGGTGCAGCATGCTCAGTCTCAGCAGTCTCAGGAAGCATTAAGTTGCTAGGACAAAAATTGCTTGTTGAATCATGTAGCTTCCTGACATTTTTTTCTGAGGAGAAGGGACTTGATTTGGACTGTGCCGATCTTTTCATCATCCTTTCTCTGGTGAATGTTTTGTTATCCTGTCTGACAAGATTTCCTTCTTTGGACCACTTGTCTTTTTGACATGGCCAGTGAAACCATATGAATAAAGAACAAAACAAAATAAAGAAACAGATGGAAGCAACTAAGGCGTTGTTCTTTAATCTAGCTGGGTGACCTGGGATTTCTTTTGTACAAAGGGATGAAGACCTTTCTGAGGTACTGCTGGCATCACCCTTATTTGTCTTTTTTTAAATGCTGACTATTCTAAATCTGCACATTCATCTTTCATGTTGTTATGGGCTCCTAGAGGAAGGCATTACTGTTAATGTTTGACTTAGATATGTGGGAATGAATATTTGTTTCCGAAAGCAAATCAAAGAAACCCACTCATATCTATCCATCCTCCCTCAGCTGTGAAGCTAGTAGTCAGTATCCTAAAAGGAAAATGGGTCTTTGACTCTTAACACCTGCTCTGTATGACCTTTGAAAAGAAATAGCCAAGAAATTCAAAGCTTTTTAAATGCAGCAATTTGTTATTTTTCTTAACAAATTTCTTTCTGATCCTGGCAGGGTTTGGGAGAGTTAATGTTTGGTACTCTGAGTAACTGGATGCTGACTGCTTCACCTTCTGTCCTGGTTTAGGACAATATTAGGTTTATCAATGGACAAGAGACAAATAGGGAAGGCAGCAATTTATTAAAATGTAGATATATGGGGGAATAAATGTGTGTAATTGCCCAATTATGGCCAGCAGAGGGAGCTGTGGATGCCAGCCAGGACTCCCTCTGAGACACATACACACACACACACACACACACACAGAGTAACCTGAGAAGGGAAGGGGGAAGGGAATAAAGGTTACACCGTACCCC
This sequence comes from Neodrepanis coruscans, assembly GCA_013400695.1. Classification (NCBI taxonomy): domain Eukaryota; kingdom Metazoa; phylum Chordata; class Aves; order Passeriformes; family Philepittidae; genus Neodrepanis; species Neodrepanis coruscans. The sequence goes on from VYZS01072912.1 coordinate 21,187, forward strand.
AGACAAGATGGCCCCACCCCCCTACACCGACCACGTGTAACTCGAGAAGGGAAGAGGGGAAAGAGTAGAGGTTACACCACACCCCGGACAAGACGNTCTAACTTGAATGGAGGAGAAGGACTACACCATCTGTGCTCTGCAGAGCCTGTTGGGATGATACTGAAATACAGCCATTTCTTTAGCCATACTGGTATTGGTAGCTCTCTGCCTGCCACAATCCTATTTTTGCAGCCTATATAAGAGTCTGAAAAGGCTGGTCAAATGCCACAGTAGGCAGCTTCACTTGAGCATGCTGATGCTATAGCCAGAGTACTACAAGAATCCAAGTGCAGTTAGTATAAATCTTGTGAAGGTGTACATGTGACAAGGTAGTGACTGTGTTGTAGCTGCACTCTGAGGACTTCCCTCTAAGGCTGCAGGTGTCAGGCTCAGCACCCATTGGGGAAGCTCCAGAAAGCTTCTAGCAATGCTAGAAGCTCTAAAACAAGTACTAACACGTTTGAGGAAATGTGGCAGCCTAATTCTTGAGGTCCTTATGTTACATTCAGCTCTAAAACTGTTTCCTGTGATCTGCCTTAGCCCTTATGATTTTAAATACTTCGTATGTGTGCAGAGCTCGTAGCGATATTTGTTCTCTGTCATCTGACAAGAGCAGTCAGAGGGTAGGCATGCAAACATACAAATACAGGGGTGGACACACACACGCACACACACTTCCTACATATTGCTCCTTGTGTATGCTCTTTCTGGCTGTTCCTCTTTGACTTTCTGTGCACAGATGTGTTACTCTCAGTAGGTCTGTGAAGGCTTAGTTAGCTTTGCTGTTGATCCCTGCAAGGGATCAAACCCAACTGGCTTTGTTGCTGCTTGTGTGTATTTATGAATATGAGCTAGCCTGGGAGCTAATCTGTACATTTTGCACAAAGATAATTCAGTTTAATGAAACACCATCTAAAAACTGCAGGTGGGACGTTGTTCAGACGCTGTATCTTGCCTGAGCCAAAACAATTACAGTGCTTGGTGGGCTGAGGACTTGGATTGAGAGCATCGCCAGGAGGAAACTTCATTCAGCTTCTGTTTGGACATACAGAAAATGAGATCAGCTGGTGTCAGTGGGGTTTCTTCATAGAAGTATTACACTGCAGGGGCCCTGATGTGGGGGCTATTTTAGTCTGGGGAGGGTGGTTATTTTCTCATTTCTTTTTTAGTTGTGGTTTTGATTTTTTTTTTCCGTAAGTGTCAGTTGCTGTCATTTTGGTCGGTTTCTGAATATTCTTTTAGTGTTCCCAGTTCGCCAGTGGCGCTGAACCAGGACTGTAACAGTCTTGATCCATTAGCTATTACTGTTTGCTGAGGAGTCAATGTAAATGAGGGCAATCAGGAGAAAAGCAAGGGGAATTTGACTGTTCCTCCTGTTACAGCTCTGCCCGACACTACATATTTTATTGTAAGTCCGGCACTAAGGGAGATTGATAATATAAGATGAAAGGTCTCTGTGATCTCATGGTTGGTAATAATGACTGAGGGACCACTTATTTCTTCTCCCTGTGCTCCCATTCCCAGTCCCATTGTGAATGTTCTTCAGTGCATTGTTTAAAGCCCGCAAGTCTGGGCTTCTTTACAAGGCTTTTTTGTGGTGCAGTTTGGTCTGATTGAAACCACATTTTAATATGTGCCAAAATCAGTCGGGCACTTAAAAAGAAATCATAGTATTGATTGGATCATATTTCCTAAGTGGATGTCACTGGCTAATTCTTTTGTTACACCATTTAGCTACACAGTATTAAGCAAGTGGTTACTATTAAGCAGTTACATATGGGTCCTATTAATTCACACATTCTAGCACTACTTTTTGAGTAATATCTCGTCAAATAGGTTAGATTTTCAAAATGTCTGAGTCACCGAGCTGCAGGGATCCTTCATTTCCCAAGCTAAAGCTAGTCCACATAGGGGTCTGCAGGTTAGAGTAGTACTGACATCTGAAGGACTTCCATTTCTTAAAAAATAGATTGCAGAACAAAGCGAAGTTTCCCTCTACGCCCTGTCCTGTCTCCCATTAGACTTCCTACAATGCAAGAATATGAATATATATGGTTTGCAAAAAGGGTGAAGAAGATGATTCCTGCACCTCCTGTCATTTTCCAGCACACATCTCCAGGAGTGAAATGCTTACCTTCTTGCTAAACTTTCTTTCAGTGCTTCTAGATCAGGCTCTTTATCTTTTTGTCAGTCTAAATGAACATCATTTCATCTTTGGTGGGTATTGGATTATCTCTGCTGTCATGGCCTGTGATGACCCTTTTTCATTGTTCTTCCTCCCAACAAGCTCTGGGGCCTGTTTGAAAGTGCTCACATCCTTTTGGAGGTTTATAGGGTGGAGGAGAAAAAGAGCTTTGAGGCTACAGAGTGGGGAGGGGGGTGGGGGGGCACTACAGTTTAGGGAGCACCAGCCCTGTTATTTTCACGCTTACTTTCCAATGGGCTAAGTTGTATTCCTCTGGAGGACTCTGTTCTTGCAGTTCTTTTGGTGGAAGGACAGCACTTCTTTGGAGAGTCAGGAGCTCAGGCAGGGTGAGGAGCAGCTGAAGTGCAGCTGTCTTACAGCCTTGGGACCTTGCAACTCTGGAGGGCCAAAGAGGGGCCTCTGGGGTTATGCTGCTTCTGAAAACCCAGTGGCAGCAAAAGGTGAATCTTACAGGCTCTTGGTAAGGGATGGGAGGAGACATCCCAAGTGGATTAGGGGAATGGAATTGCACTGACTCAGGACATAATGCAACAATCACAGGACTAAAGAGAAAGGCACATTTTCTCAAAGGAGTCTCAGCTGTAAAAAAATCAGGAGCCACTGACCTAAAGTGTAACATGATTTTCTTGAGCTCTTCCACAGAAGCGTCCATAAAGTCCTGCTTTTTCTGGTAGTTGTTACGAATTTGTTCAATCTCTAAAAACAAAAAACCTCCTCACACACCACAAACCCAAATGTAGTCTCACTCTATTTGCTTCATCTCCGAGGAGGAACATTGTCTTCTTTTGTGTCTGCAGATCAAGTAATATATGGCAGGTATGGCCCTAAGAGTGGCAGTCAGAGTATACTCCTTGTGCTTTGACCTCTTCCGATTTACTCTGAATTTGTTCCTTTTTGAAATGTTTTTGCGGCTGAGGTATGATTGTGCCTTTTGGAGCCAGGACAGAGTCAGTTTTCTCCTGTTGGCTGGTACATTAAAGCAGGCAGAGCTGCACTCCTTTTGCCTACTGCTGAGCTCTTCTTCAGAAGAGAGCTTTTCTTTTCCCTTTCTTTATGTATTTTTGGTAAACATGCCATGTTGCAACAGAACAAGCCAATGAAAGTCAAAACTTCCTCTTTTCCAGTCTGTAAACATTTCCTGGAACAATATGCTCAGCTTTGAAATCCTTTCCAGAGAGTATCTTAAGACCTCCCTCCCTCTTTCTATGAGTCACTTGATCAGAGCAGCATTCACTTCTGTTCAAGCCACTTCCAGGCAACCTTGTTAAAGCAATAAGGATTTAGTATATGGGAAACCACTGCCAGGTTAGCCATTCCCTCAGGACATGCAGCTGTTTACCGTCTGGTGGAGCTTCTTGGGAGTCTTTGGGCTTCAGTCCCAGGTTGCAGACTCTCAGAGCAGGAAATTTTTTTTGGACACTGTGTGTTATTCAGAAGGATAAAGTTCATGGGCACAATGCAGTAGATCGCATTCCTTTTACTGTGTTATACTCCATCTAAAACAAATAAGTTAGCTATTTGCTCCTTCTGCTCTGCTGGTAATCCATTACATATTAAACCTTCCTTCATTGTGTGGCAGAAGTGAAAACTGAAGGGTTATTTAAATAATGCAATAATGCAAAGAAAATAAGCTCTCTCTTAAACTCCCTGCTCTTGTTAGGATTGCACAAGGATTAGCCCCATGATGGGATCATGCCAGTGGCAAGCACCACAGGTGGAAGAAGTGAGGTGGGAGTTACGAACTGGGAAAACTGGAGCTTTGTACCACATCTGTGTTATGGGGACCCACCAGTGGCTGTGGCTGGGCCCAGTTTGGCATATGGGAGCTGCAGTGAAGGTGGCCTTACCATGTGCTCCAAGGCCATTAGAGACATTATGCTGCTGCTCTCAACTGGCTGTAGTTTTTCATTGCTTATTGAGGCTGGCAGGGAGGTTCAAGTTCTCCAAGCTTTCCCTGAGTCCTGATCTACCACAGAACACAGGGACAGAGCTAACCTGGACCTCTGTCCAGGCAAGAGAAATCCCTCAGCCCATGAATGCAGTGCTCATTTAGGTTAGATTGTGATTAATATTGTTGTGTGGATCAGAAGAAAACTTCTGCTATTGTTAGGGATACGTGCTGACTCTCCAGCTGTAATCAAGGCTGACATTTACTGTAAATTACTGAAAATCAGATTGAATGTAACTGTCCAGATTTAAGGAGGTGTTGGGTGAAAAAAAGTGTTAAAGCACTTCTGAAGCCTTGCTCTTACACTTCCACCTTTCAGAGAAGTGCGCATCAGTTGACAGCAGCTTTGTGAAGTTGCCCATGTCTGTATCTAGAGTTTTTTCCCTATCACTTACATATTTATTCTTACTTTGCTTGAGGAGAAGGGATGCTCCCTTCTTTTTTGTTCTTCTTCCTTCTCCTCATGGTCATTTCAACCTAAGACACTGTACTGCAGAGAGACGGGTGCTGGCAGGATGTGCCTCTGTGGGGACTGTGCATCTCTGGAATTTATTTCTCTGGTTTGGTTTGAGTCCAGACCTGCAAGAACTGTGCAGAAGACATCCGTTTAAGAGCTGTTTCTGTGCTTCCCAGACCAATTAAGGGAAAGGATCTCAGTTTTTTACCAAGGTGTTTGGCTGGAAGATTTTCTTTCTAATGATGATTTGAAGGCTCATGGGGTTTGGTACTATGATTAATTATGCGTTAAGATGCCTAGAGCCTCCAAGAAGCATGCAATTATTATTTATTAAGTCAGAATACCAGTAAATATAATGATGTGGAGCTTTAAATGAGCATGGAAGAAAAAGTGGAGGACATTTTCTGCTGAACACATGCAGTTCTGCGTTGAGCTGAAATTGTGTGGAAGAGTGAAACTTGAAAGGGAGCTTACCCAAGGGACTCAAGTCACTGAAGATCAAGAGATAGCAAGATGGAAAGAGAGACAGAGAGAGAAGAGGTCTTCCTGTGGCTGATGCAGAGCAGGAGTCTGACTTTAGGAGCCCTAGTTCTCTGTAGGCAACTGCTAGTCTTACTGAATATCCCTTCCTTTTCTTGTTTCTTCTCCAGTATAACCAAATACCTCCAACACTCAAAAACCTGGACAGCACTGTGGTGCTCCCAGGGACATTCTGAAGACTGATGGATGGAAGAGCACAATTGAAAGGAAGGTGCTTTGTGTTATTCTGGGGAGCTTTACAATGAACATCAGTCTTGAAGGTTAAAAAAAAGCCAACAGCTCATCTATTTTCTGTCTCTTTCTGTCCATATTCAAATAATTGAAATTTCCATACTTCCATAATTGAAATCACTCCCTCATTTTCACAGAAATAATGTAAGGGGTGGGGACTGAATAGCAGCTCTGAGAAAGTAATAACACTTTGTTCTGCTTGATGATCCATCTGATATGGACTTTGCCCTGTACAAGTGTGGCTGGAATCTCTTCCAAGAGCTATCGAGTCTGAGGAGGCTTGAATATAAAAACAAATACTTGAGTGCAGGAGAGGCAGCCTGGTTGTTGTAAACGTCTTTGCCTGCCAAAAAGCTGGTAATAGCATGTTGGCCAGGCATCTTTGCTTTCTAATTGGAACCACAGGCTTTTTATTACAAACCTTAAGAATAACAGTACCTCTGCTAATTTAAACTCCCTTTTTAACTTCCATGGTGTGATTTCTTGCTGGAGTGTTTACCAGTGCAGGCTGCCTGCATTTGTCTCCCTTTCTATCGCTGTGCCCTCTTCTTCTATCTTTCAGACTATTGCATCCTTTCATCAGCTCAGTTATTCTGAGCACCCAAGTTCTGCATGGACTGACATTTAGTGAGAGTCTGAGATTGATGTGAGAGGTTTGTGCAATTTTGTAGAAAGCTGTAATTTGCTGAAAAGAGAAATGAGTAACTAGGCTAGGATTGCTGCTTTTTGGCATTAGATAGCATATTGAGCTCATATAGTATTTTCTTAGATTTGGTTTTTTTTTTTTAGTTTTCAAAAGCTGATGGCATTAGTGTAATTATGGCTGCACCAGTTCTATGATGTATTAGCAGTTTTGAACAGGTAAAGAAGATGTGCCATAAGTACAAAAGATTAGTGCTAGTCGTCTGGAGAGAAGTGGCTTTAAAAAGCTGGTATTTTGAAGTTGCCATTGGATTTTAGGCTCAAAAGATCACTGAGAAATATGTGGAATACCCCATACTTTTCAGATATCCTGCCCAAAGACAAAATGGACTCAGTGAAAATCCTTCATCATTTTATATTCAGATTGGTTGGGCATATTGTGATACAAAATGTTTTCCATCAGACAATGCCTACTTGAAATCACATAAGCGTGTGACTTTGAGTGGGTAACAACGCAATTTTGACAGGCTCCAGATAGCTTCTCAAGAAAACTGCAATGGAGAATCTAAAGACTGCCTTGTTCCCTGCCACATCCCCATCTAGTAGCAGTCACATGGGAGCTGGAGCTAGCAGCAGGGAAGTCTCAGGTCTGTGTCCTGGATAGCCTGCTCTTGCAGCACCTGAACTGTGGCTGTGATGGGACCCAGGTAGTAGGATGCTCTGAAATCAGCCTAGTTCCTCTGAAGCACTGCATGTCTCATATCCTTGAGCATTCTCAGGCCTGCCTTCCAAGGCTCAGGGACCCGAAGGAAGGTTTTTCAAGAAATGCTGACATGAAGTATGGGTACTGCATGCCAGGCCAAACGCTGACTATGCCGACCCAGTCTTGTGGCTGAGTGTGGCAAGTTATTTACCTTGGACCTACAGTCTCCTTCAATGTTTGCAGCAGGTTCAACAAACATAGTTTCAAATAGATTAAAATCAAAGATCCTTTCTTTACCTGTGGGCTATGCAGTACCAGAGTGTACTACACTTGCTCACTCCCCTCATAAGTACTGTGAAAATATTTCGGTAGTATTTCCACTTAGCAGTACCAGTCTCTAGTCCTCAAGTATCTTCAGTGGCAGCATATGGAATTAATTCCATCTATGGTAACAATGATTAAGGCATACCTCCCCATACATACCCATCCCACAAAAAAGAGCTGGCATGGTAGCTAAGGCAGTGCCTGTTATAGACAATATAGAAATTTCTGCCTGCCACTGTCTTGGCTTTGAGCTTTCCCATTTAATTTTCCCGGGCCATTTCGTATTAAAGACTCTTGCTTTGAGGCGGTAAATTTTAAATGGGCAAAATGGGAAGAGCAGTAAAGGTTTAAGATTGTGAGGGCCTTTCTGCTTTCACAGTGTTCTTTGAAAACATGTGGTACCCTGAATTTGGGATGTAGAAGCCACACTGTACTTCTTATCTGAGCCAATACTTAGTTAACTAACTAGTTCTACTTTCAGTTTCTCAATGAAGAGCTAGGTTTGCGTCCAGCTTATCCATCCGTGTTAGCTTAAGCTGATCTCTGTTCCTCTGCCTTAATTTCTTTAATCATATATGTTTGTCAGCAGAGCCAAAAGTGGTATGTCTCTACCTCAGCTAAACAAAGGAGAAGGAGCAAAGCCTTTTTTTGCTTCTGAGGCTTCCTTTCCCCATGTGGGTATCTAAATGGTACCAATCAAGAGCTTTGAAATTCTGGCAGCAGCAGCTGGGAGAAATGACATGCCCATGTGGGACCTAACACCACCACCTTTTCTGCTGTCAGAGCTAAAAATCTCGTTTTTAACACTTTGGAACAAATTATATGTTTAAATAGCCATTAATTTGTAGCTGACACCTTCTCTCGGTGCCATGTATTGCACTATGTATTTCCTTTGTAGAGTGTCGTGCTGCTTCTTTTTAGAAGCTAATAATACAATTTTCATAGTTATTAAACAGGCTGTTCAGCGTTGAGGTTTCCTAAGAGTCTAAGCAGTGCCAGAAATTCTTAGTGGAAGCTTTGTCAAGCTTTAAGTGAACGACGTTCATTGGTCACTGTGCTGATGAGGGCTAGGATAGGGAAGTGGGTAAGTTACCTGCAGAAACTTAAATATTGAAATCTGAGCAATTCAGGGTTTAATTAGAAAGAAGCCCTCTCACTCTCCTGCAAATATTTTCAGGTTTAGTTAATAGTGCACAGTGTGTCACTTGAGTCAGTTTGAATTCAAAAGGATGTTTCACATTATGATAAGTTATGAGCTTTTTTCTAATGGTAATAGTTTCTCTTGCCAAAGGTATGGAAAGGAGGACAATTTGGAGAGTACTTGGTCACATTTTTTTGTCATGTCACTTGTCTGACACAGGAGTTCCACCACAATTTGAGATTGGCTTGAGTCTCAAGAGCAAAAAAACCCAGTGCATATGCAAGAACAGAGAGTATGTTCTAATAAAGTTTACATCCCTGCTGGATATTGGCTGATGCCCATCAAGTTTGGGAGAACTTGAATGCCAACGTTGCTCATGTTCAGGCTGAGAGACAAGCCTTCTTCCTTCAACTATTAGTGGAAACGAACTGAGTAAGGTTGCAGAGGCATGCACTCAGAAGTTAAGAAATGCTCTTGTGTTTCTGCACTATAGAAAGCTTTAATTACCAGAATAGTAGCAATTATAGCATGGAAAATTCTAAGTGCTCATGCACTTAGAAGTTTAAACAGAAAGCTTTAATAAACAGCTGAAAGGGTACATTGGGAAGGGTTGCTTTCTACCTCTAATGACATGTTATCTGATGTGCCAAATCCCATATGCCATATCAAATCTTACTATGTCTTTGGCTCCCATTCCACACACTAGTTAACATAAATGCTCCCGCTCTTCTCACTTTGCAGCCTCTTAAATTCTGGGGCAGTTGGGCAGCTTGGGCTGTGGCAGTGCATTCTCAAGCAGGGAATATTCTTTCCCAGGAGGGAAAGAATAATTGTTTATGATTTTTTTTTTATATCTGAGGCTATAGACTTCAGCAAAGTGAAGTTGCTTCTGGTGAAGCTGTAACAGGTCCCTCAGATTATCTGGAAGGTGACAGGTAATTTCACTAGAGAATTACATATGCAAATTTAACTCCTGTTCTTGCTGAATTTTTGATGATGACTGACCCAGCTTTCATTGAAAGAAAAAAAATCATCCGCATTGTCCAAACCTGACTGCAAATTCAAACTACAGCTGAAAAGGAGGTGAGCCAGCAATGTAGAGACTTATGCATGGATTTTTACAAATAGATATGTCTGATGTTTGCAGTATATGCCGTAGGGTACAAAAAATCCACTTGTCCTTGAAGCCACCTAAGGAGCTGTTTGCAGTAATTGTCCTCCACTTTTGCAGGTTTCAAAACTTGGCACTCTGAAAAGTTTCTAACCCTTGCGGGACCTGCAGAAAATGGAGTGAGCATGAGCTGGTCCTGCGCTGCGGCAGACCGGCCGCTGACGAGCGCCTTGGCAGTTCTCACTGCTGCTATTTCAGATTCAGTGGGTGGCAGGGAAACAAGCAGGAATTAGGTCAATTTAGCTCTTGCTGCTGCTTGGGAAAGCAGAGAGCAGCTGCTGAGACAACCACAGGAGTTATTCCCTCTAGAAGAGCAGACAAAAATTGAAGCTGGGGGATGGGTTAGGACAGGGGGCAGTGATGTGAGAAGAAGGGAGATCAGCTGCTGGAATTGCCTCGACCAGGAGTGGGCATTGCCTCAAGTGAATGGGGCATACGTTGGCTTCACATTCATGTAAATAGATCTGAGACCGTAGTAACAGCACTTGCACTCTGGGAAGGGAGAAGGAGGGGAATGCATTTAGCTTCTTCCCTGCAAATGCCCTGAAAATATTTCCTCTTCCCTAACCCTCTTCTGTTGGTATCTGCTGTATTGAGGCAGGGCTAAATCTGTATTTGTGGAGAAACATAAATATAGCTTAATACTGGCTGGATCTTGGTAACTGAGAAGGTAGAGTGGAGTTGGATTTCTAGCTAGAGCATATGCAAAGCAACCTGCAGAACATGCTCTCTGTGGGGCATTACAGGGATGTTGTAGAGCTTACGGTGGGAGGATGGCCCATTGGGAAGGAGCAGGTACCCTGAATAATACACTACATGGAGGCTAACAGGCTGCAGTTGTTTTCAGTTTGAGATGACAGGTTTCTCCCATTCATCCATTCAGATGAATTCCTTGGTTTGGGCTCAGCAAGCTTGCTGAATCAGCACTATCAGCAGGACTGGAAGGCACTACAGTGGGTGGGAGCAGACAATGGGCAAGGAGGAAAGCATGTGGCAGGACTGCCCAGCTCTCCTCTGAAATCACAACCTAAGAGGAAAGGATTGCCTATGATAAATGTAAGATGTCTCTCACTTGCCCCATTTAGATATAGCACCTGAAAAAAGATCTTTTCTGGAGCTTTGCAAAAGAGTAAACCCTTACTTTCATTTGCTGTTTCCCAGGTAGCTGCCAAGGGTGCAGTCAAGCATCCACCATATGTGCAGCCCCAAAGGTAGGCTGGAGTGGTTTTGCTAAAAGCAGTAGCACAAAAAAAAAAGGGAAGAGAACTTGCTCTTCTGTTTTATAATCTATTGACTTTCAGACATAGTAAATTGGTAAAACAAAACACTCACAGAAGGTCGGGGTTTACAGAAGGTGAAAATCTGCCACCAAGAATGGTAATGTTGTTTTAATTGTGCCAGGGCTTGAATAAGGGTTGCAAGCAGGCTTTCTGCTCTGCACTCCAGGGCTCGATGGGTGCCAGAGTTATTGTCTTTGTACGTCTCACCCGGTTCCACCAGCTGCCAGGCTGCAATGAAGTTATGTCTGAGTCACTGGTTCCTAAAAGGATGACAAGTAGGTTGTGTGTAGCTGAATAGGACAATGCTGGTCCTCCATTGATCCTGCCAGCTCGGGTCTGGACTCAGGCCATAACTGCATGATAAATCCAAACGAATGCTGTTGGCTGTTTGAGTGAGCTGGTCGGCTGGCGGTAGAAGGAGAGAACAAGGCATGCAACTGAAAAGTCAGCTAGGATGCCAACAGAAAAGCCGCTGGCCCTATTTCAGCTTTCAACAAACAGAATGGATCCCTGGGAAGACACAATGGACCTTGTTTGCAGCTGGGCTGTGCAGTAGAGGGGGGGATGCCTGTGATGCTAGTGACTGCTGATGTGGGTCACTGGTCTTTGTGTGCTTTGGTCTTATTGACACCATCTCGTTTAGTGACGCTGAGTCACCAAGTTTGTTTCACCCAGGAAGCCTCTGCTCAGGTGCATGCCAGTTCCTGGTGACTCTGTGTCCCATGTGCAGTGAGAGGATGACTGCTGTCTGGTTGCATATCTTGGCATCTCACATTGCTGTTCTGATGGCTTTTGACTACCTCCTTACCCCAAGGAGATGTCTGGGCTCCGCTCTTCCAGGTGAACCAGATAATGCCCAGTTTTGCAGATTGCTGGGTTTTCTGCCTTCTTAGGTTTCTTTCCACACTGGAGATATGTTCAGGGCTTAAGCACTTAAGTCCTCGTTTCTCACGCTTAATACTGTCCTGTTTGTTTGCTGATAAGCTATGTGTGCACCAAAGTAGAATAAGGGAGAATCTCCTAAAGTAACACTGTATCTTTTTTCCCATAGGCTAGATTTAGTTGCATAGTCCAAATACAAGTCATGTCTCCAGCCATGGCAGGGCTGCTTTTTTCCAGCATGTTTTTATATTAAGAGTGCATTCAAACATAATGCAATAATTTGTGGCAAATGTCTGCAGCATATTATTCTATAGTCAAGTTAATCAAAATCTGGAATAACAGACTATCTGATGGAATATTTAAATAAAAAAATGGTGCCAGAATTTGCATAAAATATTTGCTACAAATACATTACAGTCTGATTCTCACTTGTAACTGTGCTTTGAATTTGGCAAAGCAAAGGTGTTTTTGTTTTGCAGACAAAAGCTGTAGAGTTCAGTCCTGTCTGGTTATTTGTAATGGTTGACCTAGGTTACGGGAAATAGTTCATTAGCTGAAAGTGATAAAGGAGGTGAAAGATAAAGGTCACACTATCACTAGGATTAGTTGGGTGAATTAAAGGACATGTGGAAACACAGCTAATCAGGATAAGGGCCACACAAATGATACCTTCTACTTATATTCTTCAGCACTCTGATGCCTTGAAATACAACTCCTGCACAAATCAAACAGGAGAAGTGAAGGTGCCATGTCAGTAAGCCACAGGGCTGAGCACCAAAGATCAAAATGATACACAAGTATAAGTGTTTTAGGGTATTTGACTGTCAGCTAATTTTAAAATTCTGCACTGCAAGGAACATCTTCATGTCCCCTGAAAGCTATTCCTCACAATTTTTCCTGAAAGCAGTGTCTTTCGGTTGCTGCCTGTAATTATTAACTCCCATGAAGTGTAACTGGATGTGCAGGAAAAGTAAAGGTCCTGTTGCAGTAATGTCAAGCTTTATTTATATATGGCAAAACTGGAACATCTTTTAAATAATGACTGACAGGCTTACTAGCTCAAATGAACTGGTTTGCTCCAGTAGTGTCGCCAGGCAGAGGCAGCTCTTTTGGAAAGCACTGGGATGTTTGCAGTGCTGAAAAGAGTATGGGTGGTAGACATGAGAGCACAGTAGAGTAACTGGAGAAATGTGGGCCAGGCAGCTAGTGCTAGTGGAGGTAGTGAAAGCTGTCTCAGCCCCTTGCTTCTGCCCTTCTCACTCAATAAATCTTTGCCTGCTCTATCACTTTGGCATTTTCTGTGGTGGTGAAGAGCTGGGCACTGACTGACAGAAACACTTTTGGCACACCATGTAAAAAAATTTTGGGAAGCACCAAGAGAAACATGAGTGATGTGTAGCATGTTCACATTTGTAATTTCTCTGCATTTGAGTGGTGTATCCAGAGAAGAACAGGGTGTGTCAGGTTGGGGCTTAGACAGATTTTCCTGGGGAAGAATGCTGCTTATACGGGTTCTACATATACATGGTGTATAGATATACACACAGAATGGAGCACAGGGAAACACCACCATATGTCTGATCAG
>VYZS01072913.1:0-11344 GCA_013400695.1 Neodrepanis coruscans
CCAAAGCATCAGCTTCCTGGTGGAAAAATGCCATTTCTAGGGCTATGCTTTTTGAGGGAATATACCAACATAGTTGAGAGTCCTGGATAGCAGTTTTTTAGTTAAAAATTTGATACATGTTCCAACAGAACATATATGATAGAATTGATTTTATATTGTTAGTTTTGAAACAAACAGGTTTTAAACCTGAAACCAAGTAAAATCATTTTCAGTCTACTTGAAGACCCAAGTATTTATGTATTTGTGCAGGATATAGAATCCAATATTATGCCACAATGTCAAACATTAGAACAAAGTGCATAAATTCAGGTTTAATCATAGGAACATCTCCCATGTTTATGACATCATGAGTGATAATCGTATGCCAAGATGCGTCTAAATACTGAAGACACAATTATCCTCACTTCATTCTTGTATGTTTCTTTTTTCATCTTCCTGTCTTTCTGGAGCAACTGTTTCTGATTTAGATTTTCATCACCATTGGCCCCCAAATGCTCAGTATCTATCTGCCTTGTCTTTTCTCCATGAGACCATCCTCAGCTAAGAAAAAGAGCTGCTGGAAAATTTGAACATATGTCAGGACATCTGTCCTGTAGTATTTGTTATAATTTCTCTCATATTTCAGTCTAACAGAAATGGTATGAAAGGAAAATAATGATTTTAGTAGTATGTGGATTCTTTCATCTTTTTACAGTTCAAGACTTTAAGAAAAGAGGCATGAGAATTTTTCTATGTGTCACATACTCTGTATGTATACTCAAGTATCACTTGGATGATACAGTCTCTTCTATTCTGTAAATTATTTAATTTAGAAAGCACAGCATTATAACCCTGCATATGTACCACAGGATTTTGTGTAATGATGTAGTGATGTAGGAGGTTGAGTGAGAATATTAAATTCTCTTTCCTCTTAGTTCAGTATTATAGCATAGTAAAGTCTGTTACATCCAAGCCACCACCAAAGCAGAAATAAATAAAATATCTTTACTGGAGAATAAAGAGAAGAGAATAAAGTCCTCTTAAGTTGCCCAAAGAATTCCGTGTGTGTGTGTGTGTGTAAGGAGAGGCACACTCTGTTTTGCAGAGGTAGGGGAAAAGTACTAGAAAAACAAACTATACAAATAGAGGTAAAGTTTCTTTATCATTCTGATATAAGCAGAAGAGCAACCAAGCTTATGGAGGGTCTAGAGAACAAATCTTGTGAGGAGTGGCTGAGGGAGCTGGGGTTGTTTAGTCTGGAGGAGGTTCAGGGGGAATTTCATTGCTCTCTACAAGTGCCTGAAAGGAGGGTGTAGTGACATAGAGCTCAGTCTTTTCTGCCATGTCTCAAGAAAAATGAGAAGAGGAAACTCCCCTAAAGTTATGTCAGGTGAGGGTCAGGTTTCACTGAAACAGTGGCCAGGCATTGGAATAAGTTTCCCAGGGAGGTGATGAATCACCATCTCAGACAGTGTTTGAGGAGAGTCTGGGTGTGGCACTTGGAGACAGAGTTTAGGGGTGATTATGGTGGTTCTGGAGTTTCGGGCTGGACGGGATGATCTCTTCCAACCATGATGAGCCTGTGATTCTGTGAAATTAGCTAGAGAGCTCAGCATACACCATAGAAAAGTCTCATCCAGGTGATGTCTTGACTACAGATTTCTGACAGTCCTCAATGAAGTTAATTATACTTATAAGAGCGCAATTAAAATAATTAGGATTGAACTGAACTAAATTGTAGTTTCTATGTGCCTTTTGAAAGTGTAGTTGTACGTATCAAGCTGATAGTCACAGTAGAGTTAGGATAAAGCACATTGGTGTTACTCACAGCCTGCACTTGGAGCTGCAGGTCATTTTTCTCCTGCATCAGTTTCACCATTTTCTCCTCCAGCTCCTTCCTCTTTGCCTCAGACTTCGCAAGCTCTTCCTTGGTTTTCTCAAACTCTTGTTTCATGTTGGCCATCTCCTTCTCAGACTCTGCACTCTTCAGCAAGGGCTTGATCTTGAAGAACAGCTTCATCCAGGGCCAGTGCTTGACATTCATGAATGCACGGATGTTGTACTGGATGCAGAAGATGGACTCTCTGAAAGGTAAGTCAAATTAGTACTCCATAATAAGCCAAGTACACTGAACCTATTTTGAAGAAAAGCCTACCTCCTCTCCACCATTTTCTGGTACTCCACTCTCATCAGGTAACCCCTGCACCTGGCCTGGGTGCGGGTGATGAGCTGTGCCAGTTTCTCATCCCTCATCTCCTCCAGGAGGCCGACGAGCCCAGCTTTGAAGAACACCTTAGGTAAGAACATGGAAACAGGTGTAATGTATGTGCCTGTTCGGTGTAACCTTAATTAACCCTTAATTAAATGCATTGAATTACAATTTATTCAAATGTTGAGTAAACAAGTATTTGGTTGATTTCTTTTACATAAACTATTGGCTCATTTAACATACTCTCACGATTATCTGAGTATCAATCTCAAGCCATTCAAAACAAAAAAACATAGTACTTGAAGTAAACTGATCTTGTACCTTAGTGTGACCAAATTTGTATTGAGTATGGTCTATATCAATTGATCCAAGAAGCTTCTCACAAGCCTTCTTGCTGTCAATAAACTGTCCCTCTGGGATGGCACTGGCATTTAGTACTTTGTATCTGAGGAAGAAAATGGAAGGACTTGCTTTGGACTCAGTAATCTTAAGGGTGATTTCCACCCTAAGTGACTCTATAATTCTATGAACTTAAGAGGTCTGTTGTTGGGACCAACTAGCTGGTACATGACAAGGAGTCTAAGAACTGTTGAAACCATAACAGCATTTGTTCAACTGAAAGTTTAGAGAAGGCTTGAGGCACAAGAGGAGAAAACGAAATTTACGAGCTACTGGAAAGTAAGGGTGAATGAAGTCTGACCTCTGTTTAAAATCTGCATACAGGACTCTGTTAGGAAATCCTTTCCTGCAAATCCTGATCCCTTCCAACACGCCGTTACAGCGCAGCTGGTGCAGCACCAGCTCATGCTCCATGGCACCTGAGCAATGCAGAGCACAAATACAGCCCATGTTCTGAGATACAGAGAGGAGGAGCGGCACCATAATGAGAACCTTCAATGTATATGTAAGTCTCTTACCAGGTGTTTTTGTTTCATTTGGGATGATGCACCGTACAAAATGGGGGTGGGTGCTCCTCAGGTTGGTCATTAGCTTGTTTAAATTCTCCTGGCAGAGTCAATAGAAAAGTTGCCATTAGCAAATGTAATTTCTGCTGTAAGCATCAAACCCTCTGAAATGAGATATCATACAAAAAGGAGCAGAACCCCGGACTGAAGCCTTCTGCCTTAGTTTTTGACTTTCCACAAATCTTTGCTGTTATTAACTTCATGTATAAAGTTCTTCTGGGTAATCTGTAGGCAATATTTTACTCTTAAATATACAGTATTTCACTGACTCTAGTGGAATGCCTTCATCAGAAATGATATCCATCTTCCATAATGTACTCAGAGATAAGCACTACGCCTTGTGAGGCAGTGAGTGTGAAGCATTCTGAAGTAGGCATTTAAGCTGAGTCACATGAAGCACATGACACAGAACCTTCATGTTTTCCCTACTAAAAGCAAAAGGAACAAAACCAACAAGCTGAGTTTTATATGTCTAGATTATACATTTATCTTGCAAGGCGAGATGAATCCCAGCCTTGTTTTGTAATTAATATTTGTATACTTATTTATAAAAAATTATTGCCTATAATTACTAGAGGGAAGCAGGTGCCTCTAGAGGACATCTCAAAACAGACATTAAGAGTTATAAACATTAAACAAAGAGGGATAGTGGAAGAAAGTTTGAAAACAGAAATGCAACCCAAATGCACCAAACAGTATTTCTCTAACAATGTTACTCCTAAAGTCTTATGACCTTGCATTCTCATGGCTTCTTGCATTATTTTTGAATGATACAGGCAGTATAACTATGATTATTCTCCCAGAAGGTAGTTGGGCACTGGCACAGGCTCCCCAGGGTCATGGCCCCAAGGCTGATAGAGATCAAGGAGTATTTGGATGACACTCTCAGCACAGAGTGGCTTTGTTGAGGTGTCCTGTGCAGGGCCAGGAGTTGGACTGGATGATCCTTGTGGATCCCTTCCAACTCAGCATATTCTAAGATTCTATAATTATTTTCCTTGGGCCGTATACACACGTGCCCATGTCCTGTATCAGAGCAATGGCTAGAGGCTGTCAGGTGATAGAGAATCATCTGACAGCAGATCTGTGAAAGAAATTCAGCTATATCGAGAAGGGAGGCCTACATGAAGGATGAAAAGGGTCATACCTCAGGAGACAGCAGTTATTTCACCTTGCAGAAGTGTATAGAGCTGTTAGGCAGCAAGACTTGGTTATGACAAGGGACTGTCAAGTATCTGACATCTTAAAAATCCATAACCCAAGGAGTGATGGTATTTCAAGTAAGAAATTGATCCTTGATTCAGGATGAAAAACTAGGGGTATAAATGGAGCAAACAGGTCAACAGTAGGCAGAATATTGTAAAAGGGCAATAACAGGTTCTGAAGTCACAGGTGTGCATCTGCAGGAAGTCTTGTCTATTTTATGTATATTTTAGACATTTTCTGTATGACATTCTGGAAACATCATCCTGGG
This sequence comes from Neodrepanis coruscans, assembly GCA_013400695.1. NCBI lineage: Eukaryota > Metazoa > Chordata > Aves > Passeriformes > Philepittidae > Neodrepanis > Neodrepanis coruscans. The sequence continues at coordinate 4,628 of VYZS01072913.1, forward strand.
ACTAGTGAACAAATAGAAAAGCTGTGCTTTCAGTGCAATGGAGTATGAGCAGATTACACTGGATTTATTCTTAGTAAAATGTGGCCCAAGAACCAAGCCAAAAAAACCCTGGTGATAGTAATTAGTGAGTTTACTCCTCAGCTTAGGAAGAAATAGTGAACTCTTTACTGTACCCGGAAAAGAGCTGAGACAGTCTGGAATGAAGAACCTTTCTTCTTGGCACCCTTCTTGCCTGCCCCACTAGCCTCAGCTAAATTGAAAAGAAATAAAACAGACTTGAGACTTTTGCTTTTGCTATTTATGATTCCTTTTTGCAAGCTGTACATTGAATATAGGGATACACAGAACCAACCTGCATCGGCTCCACCATAGTTGGCAAAGAGTAAGGCCAGGGTCTTCACAGATGATTTCTGGTACAGCCCAATGACAGTTTCATTCAGGGGGTCCTTGTTCTTCTCCAGCCACCCAGTGATGTTGTAGTCCACTGTCCCAGCGTAGTGCACCAGGGAGAAATGAGCCTCAACCTTCCCTTTGGTAGGTTTGGGCTTCTGGAAGTTGCCAGATTTGCCCAGGTGCTGGTCATAGAGCTTGTTCTTGAAAGAGGTGTCAGTTGCCTTGGGGAACATGCACTCCTCTTCCAGGATGGAGAAGATGCCCATGGGCTAGGGGAAATCACAAGGGAGACAGATTGTAGTTTAGGTTTTCAGGGCAATAATGACCATCATGTAGGCACAGCAATGGAACACAGACTGAGATACATGACTGGAACATCTGACATAAAAATAAGCTGAGGGAGAGATAGGAACTGTTGTGCATGGAAATGAGAAGGCTCTGGGAGATCTTATCAATGTATATAAATACCTGATGGGAGGAGGTAAAGAACGGAGAGCTCAGTGTCATCCAGTGATAGGACAAGGAGAAGCATGAATTGAAATATACTAAATTCCATTTAAATTAAAAAAAAAATAAACAAGATTCTTTACTGTGAAGTTGGTCAAAAGTCAGAACAAGTTCCCTGAAGTATACATGGAGTCTGAACCCTTGGAGATATTAAAAACCTAACTTGACATTGTTCTCACATTAACTTGCTCTAACTGACTCTGCCTTGAACGGGTGGGTTGGATTAAGTGATGTCCAGAGCTGATTCTGTGATTCTAATTACTAATCATCCTGCCATCCTGTGAACTTGTCTTCTCACATGCAGTAGAACTGCTTTACACTGCCAGTGCCACTGTGACTGTGTACTGACAGTTACATTTGTCCATCCTCTCTGCTCATGTCAAAAAACTGCAGCCATTCTGCTGTACAAGACACGTGTCAGAGATGAAAGGTAAGGACACACTGACCTGGAAAATTACTCTAGCTGGCTTGGACCAGCTTAGAACATTCTTACTGGGAGTTAAAGAAAATTTTTGTACTTGAAAAGAGATTAGTACAGACTTGCTGCCACAAGTCTGTCATATTGTCCTTCATGTCTCACTTGAGAGAAAAAGTGAACTACAGGGCAAGGTGTTTTGAGTAAGAAAAACTGAATACTTAGACATGAATGCAGAAGATCCTTTTGAACAACAAGATCAAGAAATTCTAGAGTTTCCATGCATGTAACTCATTTGAACAGGAAGGATACCTTCTCAATGAGCTCAATGCAGGCAGCCAGGTCCATCCCAAAATCAATGAATGTCCATTCAATTCCCTCCTTCTTGTACTCCTCCTGCTCCAGCACGAACATGTGGTGGTTGAAGAACTGTTGCAGTTTCTCGTTGGTAAAGTTGATGCACAACTGCTCAAAGCTGTTAAACTGCAAATAAAGTAAGAAAGACACATATCTGAAGATGCAGCAATAATTGCAAAACCTTATCATTTAAAACTAAGGAATGCAGTGTTGACTTCATTGTCAATCCTGTGCATTTCTTTACTCTTCTTTGTGACTACATAATGAAAGAGAGAAAGGCATCAAATTAATTCTCCACAAGGAATTATTTTTCATTAATAAAATTGTGAAGATAAAATAAACTTCCCATATAAACTCAGACCAAGTTACAGGAAAAAGAAACACAAGCTTAGGACTATCATGATGTACATATTTTTATACTGTCTTGTTCCATGATCATATAACCAGGAATTTTTCTGATTAGATCATTCTGTACTTGAGTTTGCACATCTTGAAATAAGACAATTCCTTTGAAAAGTCATTTCTTAATTCATAACGAAAGATGATATTATGTCTTCTTTAAAAATGTGTCTCAGACTGATTGTAACATTCAGTTGTCACTTCCAAATATTTCCTTCCAAATCTTACTTACATCAAAGATCTCAAAGCCAGCAATGTCCAGGANAGGCAGCCAGGTCCATCCCAAAATCAATGAATGTCCATTCAATTCCCTCCTTCTTGTACTCCTCCTGCTCCAGCACGAACATGTGGTGGTTGAAGAACTGTTGCAGTTTCTCGTTGGTAAAGTTGATGCACAACTGCTCAAAGCTGTTAAACTGCAAATAAAGTAAGAAAGACACATATCTGAAGATGCAGCAATAATTGCAAAACCTTATCATTTAAAACTAAGGAATGCAGTGTTGACTTCATTGTCAATCCTGTGCATTTCTTTACTCTTCTTTGTGACTACATAATGAAAGAGAGAAAGGCATCAAATTAATTCTCCACAAGGAATTATTTTTCATTAATAAAATTGTGAAGATAAAATAAACTTCCCATATAAACTCAGACCAAGTTACAGGAAAAAGAAACACAAGCTTAGGACTATCATGATGTACATATTTTTATACTGTCTTGTTCCATGATCATATAACCAGGAATTTTTCTGATTAGATCATTCTGTACTTGAGTTTGCACATCTTGAAATAAGACAATTCCTTTGAAAAGTCATTTCTTAATTCATAACGAAAGATGATATTATGTCTTCTTTAAAAATGTGTCTCAGACTGATTGTAACATTCAGTTGTCACTTCCAAATATTTCCTTCCAAATCTTACTTACATCAAAGATCTCAAAGCCAGCAATGTCCAGGACACCAATGAAGTACTGCCTGGGCTGCTTCGTATCCAGCTGTTGGTTGATGCGAACGACCATCCACAGGAACATCTTCTCATAGACAGCCTTCGCCAGGGCACCCACTGAGTTGTGCACCTGCAGGAAAAAATAAATGCCTGGAGTTGCCATACAGGGCAGAGGAGAATCAAAAGGATATTAAACTTGATTAGAGGTTACCCTATGTCTCCTACCTGCTGTGCTGTTTGACCCTTGGTCACATATTCATTCCCCACCTTGACTCGAGGGTAGCAGAGGGCCTTGAGCATGTCAGCTGAGTTCAGGCCCATCAGGTAGGCAGCCTTGTCAGCAACTGAAGAGACAGATGAAAAAGAAGAACTTATTTTCAAAGTTCGACTTATTTATTTNGTCCAGGACACCAATGAAGTACTGCCTGGGCTGCTTCGTATCCAGCTGTTGGTTGATGCGAACGACCATCCACAGGAACATCTTCTCATAGACAGCCTTCGCCAGGGCACCCACTGAGTTGTGCACCTGCAGGAAAAAATAAATGCCTGGAGTTGCCATACAGGGCAGAGGAGAATCAAAAGGATATTAAACTTGATTAGAGGTTACCCTATGTCTCCTACCTGCTGTGCTGTTTGACCCTTGGTCACATATTCATTCCCCACCTTGACTCGGGGGTAGCAGAGGGCCTTGAGCAGGTCTGCTGAGTTCAGACCCATCAGGTAGGCAGCCTTGTCAGCAACTGAAGAGACAGATGAAAAAGAAGAACTTATTTTCAAAGTTCGACTTATTTATTTTCTTATTTTCAAAGATTGACTTTGAATCCTAGGGCATTTCCAGGACTGCCTAAAGCCTACAGGGTTCAGATTCCTGTTCTTTGAAAGCTTTTGATAGACTCTTACAGAGGGAGTCTTGATAACATCACACTCATCATTATACATCTTGAGCTTTTCTAAAAAAACTTATGTTTGAAAGTCTTCACTGGACCATGTAGAAAGTAATGAAGTTTTCAAAAATCCTATGACACTAAGCTGAAAAATGAGGTTTCTTAGTCTGTATTCACATAATGCATGTGCCAGTCAGGAGCTACAATGTCAAAAACAAATGCTGATCTACACTTAGGTGATCAAAACTACAGTATTTAGGGTGGAAAACAGATTCAATTCTGTTTTCTTTCAGATCCACAGCCTACAACCCTTTCTGAGCTTTTGTTTCTGATGTTCAGTGAAACTAATTGGGTGTCATCCTGTTACCTGTGGTGCTCCCCACTTCCTGCCTTGTCCTTTAACAATGAGGAGGTGTTTCTCACAGAACTGAGGACAGGGGTTTGATTATTTTCCACACAGGAAAATAATCAAATACACCTTTCACATCTGCCTTCCCTGAGTGTCTGATGGATGTATGTGAACAGAGACATGGTTCCCTCTCATGCTTGAACTGAAAAACTGGGCTGTTTCACAATTGCAGGCAATATTCCAATAAAGGTAAGACTAAAGGAACATCCATTATTCCTGACTTCCTGTAAATGTATAAAGACCAGTGTATCCTATTAGTTCTTCATAACATAAGATACATAAACCCTGAATTCAGGGAACTTGATGTACAGAGGAAAAGGGACAGGTATTTTTTTCCTGCCTGAATGTTTTCCTTGGGATCCTTAAGTCCAAAAATGAACAACTTCTGTCTACCATGTCCGCAGTGGCTTACAGAGGGTTACTTATTGAGTTTGATAGTACCTTCTGTGCCTTCAGGCTCTGCCTGCTCCTCTCTTGGTTTCTGCTTGAACTTGAGGTTCCCATAGTGCATGACAGCCCCTGTCAGCTTGTAGATGGCTGTTTTCTCATCAGCACTGAAGCCCAGGATGTCAATGGCACTCTGGTAATACAATCAGCAAAGTAAAATGTTTGCATGATATGTGATTTATGACCCATTCCTGTTGACCTGTTTTGTATGTTACTTACATCTGTTGCCATCAACTCCTCCTTGTCATCAATGCTGGGGACACTGATCTCACCTTGACTCACAAAGGGAAAGTCATATGGGTTGGTGGTGATGAGAAGCATTTCTGAAAAAAAAAAAAAGTGTATGAACGTTAAATTTAATTTTTTTCGTAATGTAGTTAAATGTTGCTCAGAGTTCTTCCTCCAAAAAGCTCAGTGATATCTACTACCAATGAGCTCTGGCTTCTTGTTGGACATGATCTGATAAAAGATGTGGTAGCTTCTTTCCGCCTTGAGCTGGAAAGTGACTCTGGACTTCTCCAGCAGATCTGCCCAGGAAAGTAGAAAGAGTAAGGCACAGCAATGCACATGAAGATGGGGATTTGGGAAGGGATGGAACCAGTCCAGGAGAGTCTCTTACAAGTTTCAATGTCAGCAGAAGCCAGTTTGCCTGTGGCACCAAAGTGGATTCTGATGAATTTGCCCTGTTAAAAAAGAGCATCAGCATTTCAGCTTGGGTGGGTTCCTCTGACATCTCCTTTATGTGGAGAACTGCTCAGGGATCACTTGTCTTGCCATGAATGGGAGAGATTTTGTCCAAAGCAGCAACTCACAAAGCGTGAGGAGTTGTCGTTCCTCACAGTCTTGGCGTTTCCAAAGGCCTCCAGCAGTGGGTTGGCACTGATGATTTGATCCTCAAGCGTTCCCTGCAAGGGGAAAATTGTTCAGGGACTGTGTTTAGTTGACAGGGCAATGACAGGCCAAGTGTTCAGTCTGTTGTTCCTCACTCACCTGCATTTTGCCTGATGTCTGCTGCTCCTCCTTCTTCTTGTCCCCACTGGCTGCAATTGTTGCAAAGTACTGGATGACACGCTTTGTGTTCACAGTCTTCCCGGCCCCGGATTCTCCGCTGTCAAAGCAAGGAGAGGAGCAGAGAGTGTGTGGTCAGGCAGGAGGTGCCCTGGCCCTGGGCAGCCCCTCAGGGACCCGAGCAGGGGATGTACGTACGTGATCAGGATCGACTGGTTCTCCCGATCTGTGGAAGAGGCACAATGAGAGCTGAGTTAGCAACCAACCTGGGTAATGCTAAGCTGGAGTAAAGTTGTAAATGGAAGTTGGGGATTCTTCAGTAAATCCAAGACTTGACAATTCCCTTCTGGATCCTAACAGTATTAAGTATAAGCCCAAATGGATATACTGAACAGACAGAGGCATCTGGGCCTGAGACAAGCTGTGTATCAACTTGCCCTTTGCATACACCTCATCAGAAAATGTTAACAAACTTTCTAGCCATGTTTAAAATACTGGATTCTATGGAATAATAACTTCTTTCTTATCAGTGAAAAAATGTGGAAAACTGAGTCAAGTACTATTTCTGCAGTGGGAAAGTATTGAGGTTTCTCCAGTTAAGTGCAAATAATAAAGTATGAACTCAGAATCACAGAACATGTGGAGCTGGAAGGGACCCACAAGGATCATGGAGGCCGACTCTTGTTCCTGCACAGGATTATCTCCAAGAGTCACGCCATGTGCCTGAGACCATCATCCAAATGCTTCTTGAACTCTGTCAGACTTGATGCTGTGGCCACTTCCATGCTTCTGGGTCACTTTCATGTGAAATTATTTGCTACATAATCTAATCAAGCTCACAATTATGCAGCTCTGTGGTGGTTTTAGCTGTCTTGTCATATGTCCAATGGGATAAGCAGGGCTTTTTGGTTAGATTGCTGTGAGGGATGTCTAGAACTCACCAGTCAGCATGAACTG
>VYZS01072914.1:7302-25644 GCA_013400695.1 Neodrepanis coruscans
GCTTTTTTTATTCTTTTCATTCCTTTCTATTTTTTGTGGCATATTAATTTCTACCAGATTTTAAATCAAGTTCATCACAGAGGTATTTAAGTGGCAGTCCATCAATACTTGCATTTTCTGTTCCTCTGTCCCCATTTTTGCCTCTAATATGCACAGGAATAGCAGGATCTGGTATGGAAAGCATTGGGCAAGCACTGAATTTACACCTATACACAAATTAGAGAGTTTTGCTAACATGGAACTTGTGATTGTTCCTTATAGAACTCAATCCTTATAGAACCTGGGAACTGTTGCTGCATTTGCTACAGTAAGTCTCCTAAGCTTTCCAGGCAAATGCAGGAAGGTCTCTCTTTAATCATGTGTAGTATCTTACAAGCAAAACCAGAGCTGCTAAGACTTGGGCTTTCACTTTGCCTTGTAATGGATGTCATTAAGGACTACAGGGTTTTGCCTTTCATAGCCAATTATCTTCTTAAATCCTTCCACTGTTTTTCATTTCTGTTTTTCAAGCATTGTGTTATTTACAACAGAGAACTTATTTTCTCAGAAAGTCATTTGCTTTTATAGGAGGTGGTCTTAGTGTTTTCTTCCAACTCATTCCTCACTTTTACTAAGTGTTCAGATGCCAATACCATTAAACCCCCATACTATATAACATATCTTGCCTTGAAGCAAAAAGGGTGAAAAAATTCCTTGCAACTAATTATGCTTCTTGAAAGACTCACCACAAGTGGCATTAGACTTGGTAAGCAAACCTTAAATATTTCCAACACAATTTCACAGAATCCTTTTTAGCAAACTGGGTATTTTGCTTTGGGGAAAGAGAAAATGAACTGATGCCTGGTAGTGTCAACCAGCTCTGCTGCAGTACTCAGGTATGGTGATAGCTCACCTGCTGGGGAAAAATGAGTGTTAAGACACTAACAGGTAGCGCACAAGAGTGTAAATTTTCTGCATGGCACACTGGTTAGAGAGACTAGACTGAATACTAAACAAGTAACTTCTAATTCCAGCTTTGCTTTGATCTCCTGACCTGAAAAAATCACCCGACTTTGAGTAAATCTCACATCCTCTTTATGTCTTAATTATTCTACTCATAAATGGGGACAAGAATGTACTGCTCACTAGTTGTACGCTATACAGTTAAAAGACTGAAGACTTGCAAGCCACTGTTTCCAGTTTCCTGGACAATTAAGCATGTTCAAAAACCTGCTAGATCAGATACTTAGATAGACTTGGTCCTTATTGTGTTCTGAACCCTTTCTACAAACTGCACTTAACATGGAAAGCAGGGTAAAACTGGAGGAAAGAGAAATTAGGTGATGGAGGACTTTGTGAACAGGCAATGAGAGACAGAGATTAGATAAGAGCCAATGTTATAACTGTCAGGGAACCCCTTTGGATCATAGTTTCTGCTTCTCTGAGTCTAACAAACTATTTTGCATTCCTGATTTTTCTTTTCCTTATTGAAGCTGAGTTTGTTTTCTATTTTAGTCAAGCAACACTTGTTCCCCATCCTTTTTTTTTTTTTTGTGCCACATATAAATCTTATCAAGAAGAGTACAGATATTTAAGAGTATAATAGACTTTGCTTAGAATAGACTCAATGCCTGTGGTATTTGTAATCCACATACACTGCCTGGAAGTAAAACTGAAAAGAGCAAGGTATCAGTCTAAGGCAGAGTTTTTGTCTGAAAACTCCATGTCCATTACATGTGAAAATTTATTGGCTGCTGAAGTCCTGGACATCTTTGTTTTCAGTTTCTCTGTATGTTGTCAGGTCACCATATGAGAACAACAGTATTTGCCAAAATGTTACAAAGTAGGCCATCCTTCCCACAGATTTAAATTCAATATCGCAAACTATCTGCCAATTAAATTGTGCTTGATCCTAAGCTGAAGCTTTCAGTGGAATTGTCCTAATACTTCTTTGTGTCAGAATCTACTCTTTTACACACTTCCTCAGTTGAAAAGGTGAAATGAATCATCTGTTTCAGTATTTTTTCTCCCTATTGAATTTTCTTTCAGACACTGGGGGATGGACTTGGATTTATAATGAGATGTCTAATCTTTTTGGGTAAAGTAAGCAGTAATTCTACATGTATCCATCAAAAGACTTAACATATTGTTATGCCATCTTCTACAGACTCAAAACAAGAGGCTAATACTGTCCTCAATGTTCTCACCTGCCAGATAAGTCCAGTTTATTCTGCAGAGAATGCTGCTGGTGACTGTGCCATCATTCGGGAAAAAAGGCAGGTGCTTTTGTTAGTCTGGTTTGTTTTGCCCTCCCTGACTGTAAGCAAACTACACTTCCAAAAGCAAAGTTTATACAGTCCAATTTTCACAGTAAAAATTTTATAGCAGAAACAGCCATTGTAGGTTGTATTGTAGTACAGTCCTGTTACGAGACAAGCACACAGAAAACCCCCTGTTGACATAACTGTACAAGCAAAAATTCTGGTATATAGGGAGAAAACAAATCTGTCTCTTCAAAGCTACTAAAAATGGCAGAAGCAAGAAAGGCATTCTTACTCCATTTTCCAAGTATACACACTGGGGTAGTGTTAATCACTTATCTATTTGAAAGTTTAACCAGTAAAACAACTTTAGTTCTATTTATGATATGAAATTTATGGTCATACCTGAAAAGTTGCAACTATGCCCATTCCAATACAGCCCATCAATCCAATACATAATGAAAACATGTTGCATGAAGACCTAACAAAATGCGATGACTCATTTTGCTTCTCTATTAATAAATATCTGATGCACATTGTAATTACACCTGAAAAAACAAAAAATACATATTTTGTTCAATAATCATGTATTGCTTACACTTTAACACCTTTTCCTGTAGCACATGAACATGCAGAATAAAATTAGAAGCATAATACAATAACTAATACTGCCTTTAAATCTACTAGGATGAAGAAGAAAGGTAGTGAATTTCAGATGTATTACTTCCAAATAGAACTTTCACGTTATCTTAATCCTAACATCACATACTATTGCTATCTAGAAATAAACTGCACATCACTTAAAGAAACACACTAATTTAAATCCCATTCTTCTGGGTGTTTTTGGCACAGAAACATTGCCATTCCACTTTAGGACAGTTGTTACAGGAAAATGAAACATAAACTGGAAGTGGGAGGTTTTATTCTGCTCTGATATGCAGTTTTGTACAAGAGTTACATCTCCTTATAATGGATGGTCTGTAGAATTAACTAATTTTTGCAGATTCACTACATATTTGACTCCAATATGCAGTTCACTCCTGAAAAACACCTGTATTGAGTAAGAAAATCATGATTTATCAGGATAAAATAAGCTATAGACTGGATTCCACAATTCCATAACACAGAGCGTAATTTCAGTCTATTTACAGTTGTTAAAATAAATCAGGTAACTTTGCCCAGGCACTATGAGGTTACACAAAACATACTGAGATATTGTGACTGAATGAAGCTCTTAGAAAAGGTAAAATATGTGATTTTTACTTTAAGGCCGTAGTAGATTACATGTATACAGAGCTACACAGCTCTTTGCACATTAATTATGTCATCTTTCTTCCACTTTTATTTCCAGCCGTGTTGACTACTTTGCACTGATGAGGTGCTCTCAAGAGATGTAAGTGCCTCTGAGTCTGCACTAACAGATCCTAAGGACCTGGCCCTCTAGTACTGACATCTATCTGATACTACCATTTGAGTGTGGAGAAGTTTTTCTGCAGAATACTGAATGGACTGCAATGTAAGCAGACAGCTTTTGCAACTTCTCACTTCTTCATTCTGATCAAACCAAGTACCTTATACATACCTAAGAGAGCTGAAATATTAATCATAAAACCAAAGACACCACTCTCTGGAGGTTTTGTTCCAGTGTCACTAAAGCAGGAAGAAAAAGAAATCAAAAATTATTTGATGTCTGTGAAACATAAAAATGTTCATGAAATACCAAGAGAAATGTAACTTGTGTGAACTGCTGCTATGTGCACAACGGATTTAAACATATCTTCTGATGCACACAGCCTCCATTTGTAGTAGTGAATCTTTTCAGAAAGAAAGTGGATTTTGAGGGCATACTATTTGAACTGTATTTCATCCTTTTCTGTATGGAATATGCAGAGATGTGACAGCAATACTTTACTCATGAATGACATGATTACATAAATGACATTTTAGAAATGACATTTCATTTATATGCTAAATTAACACTGTGATAGAGTAAAACATATCTAATGGCATTCCCTGAATTAAGATGTGAGAGAATTGGGCTTAATTTCCTGATTTTCTTAAAAGGACTTTAGTCCACAAGAGTAATTGTGTTCCAATGCCCAGGAATGTTCCTAGGAATTGTTTAATTTACTAATGTAGATAAGCACTCTAAGAGTACTCTACACCCAAGGTAGTACCGAAGCATTTCACCCTTATAGGGGATAATTATAAGTTCACTGGGACAGAGAGAGGGAGCATGAGTGTGAGAATATCTACAGAATTTTTATACATATGTACATGCATAGATATATATGAAGAACATCATGAGTACAAAATATTCATTGTGTAGAAATTGGATCACCTTCATCATAGAAATCTTTTCCCGCATTTCCCTACATATGTGCAAACACTCACCCCAGAGAATGCCCTTTCCTCACAGGATGAACATACTCCTGGGAGTGCATAGGCTCAAGTTCTCTCAAGCAGGACTTGTCTATAGAAGGTGCGTGCTCTGCTGAAGGAGCAATACTGGGATGCTGTCACCACTTAACACTGTTATTTCTTGTCTAACACACAATCAGTTGATATCTATTTGATCAGACTCTGTTGGTCAAGTCAATGGAAATCATCTGGTTCTTAAATCTTTATGAGTGTGAGCTGGGTTTTCAGTTACTGGGCAGTACCAAGAGCCACAACTGTGTGTGTAAACAGAAGCACCTGAAGAATAACACTGTCAGAAATGTAAACATGTAAGGGTTTCAGCTAATATCAAAGTGTATTGGAAGTTGGACAAAGAGTCTGAGAACAAACCTTTCTTCAAGAGTGGCAGTGTCAATCTGCTGGAGGGTAGGAAGGCTCTGCAGAGGGATCTGGACAGGCTGGATCACTGGGCCAAGACCAAGAGCATGAGGTTCAGCAAGACCAAGTGTTGTTGGCCACAACAACCCCCTGCAGTGCTACAGGCTGGGGACAGAGTAGCTGGAGAGCAGCCGGGCAGAAAGTGACCTGGGGGTACTGATTGACAGGAAAGTGAACATGAGCCAGCAGTGTGCCCAGGTGTCCAGGAAGGCCAATGGCATCCTGGCCTGTATCAGCAATAGTGTGGCCAGCAGGACTAGGGAAAGTGATTCTCCTCCTGTACTGGGCAGTGGTGAGGACACACCTCGAGTCCTGGGCCCCTCCCTACAAGAAAAACATTGAGGTGCTGGAGTGTGTCCAGGAAAGGGTAACAGAGTTGGTGGTCTGGAGCACAAATCCTGTAAGGACCAGCTGAGGGACTTGGGATTGTTTAGCCTGGAGAAGAGGACACTCAGGGGTGACCTTATCACTCTCTACAACCACCTGAGAGGAGGCTGTAGTCAGGTAGGGGTCAGTCTCTTGTCCCAGGCAGCAAATGACAGGACAAGAGGACACAGTCTCAAGCAGCACCAGGGGTGGTTTAGTTTGGACATTAGGAGGAATTTCTTCACAGAAAGGATCATGGGATATTGGAATGGACTATCCAGGGAGGTGGTGGAGTCACCATCCCTGGAGGTATTTAATGAAAACCTGGACATAGCAGTTCATGCCATGGTCTAGTAGACAAGGTAGTGTTTGTAGGTTGGACTCGATGATCTCAGAGGTATTTCCCAACCTAACTGATCCTGTGATTCTGTGTATGATAGGACAAGTAGGTACTAGCTAGCTACATTGGGTTTTTATATGATTCAAGAAGATGAATACCCTTCATTCCAACAGTGTGGCTGGATTAGGTTTCAGTGCTAAGCTTCTGAACTCACCACTGACTGCAGCCAAAATGGCAGCTGCTCAGCAGGAGTGCTTGTGCTCTCAACATCCAAAGAAATCTGTACTTAAGTAATCATCCTTAAATATTTTAACAATTTTGTTAAGTACAAGACAGAAGACTATGATCATCTCAAAAGACTTGATTTCTTTCAGAAATTAATATTTGCTCTCAAACTGGTTCTATGTTACAGAAGGACATGTGTAACCAGTTGAGAAGATGATTTATCAACACAGAAGGAAGCTCAGGAGAAAGGGAGGTTCCTTTTCTATGAAAAGCTGATGCAAAAAAATAGAGAAAATTCATACATTTCTTTTGATTAAATTGGTTCCGAATTCTCAGACAATGAAAGTTTGGCCCAGGCTTTTGTATAAGTTTCTGCAAGTTCTCAGGGATTAAGAATCCCTATTCACCTGAATTTTCATGTTGTAATGCATTTTGAAGACTTCCAGCTTGTACTTTGTATTAGTCTTGTTTACCTTTGATAGTGGAATTGATGAAAACAGTAAACTAACTCTTTTTTTGTTGTTGTTTGATACATCTGAAAATCATTTTAATCCACGTTTCATTTAACCCATTTTTTAACCTTGAACTTCGTATCTTTTCCTCATGTTTCTGGAGTGTTTCCATTAACACGACAAAGGACTCCATTTAAAAAGTGGGCCACTTGTGACAATCTTCAAGGACTTTTTCAAATCAGAAACTGCTCTGTGGTAAGTACAGGACTGTAATCACTTCAAAGCTTTTGAAGGACTTCAGGTGAGAAGAGAATGGAACTGGCACATGCATAGAAAGCCATTTGAAGTTCTTGGAACACATCATAAGAGCAATCCAAATAACCTGAAATTGCACTGAACTCCATTTTTTAATTAAAGCTTTTCTCAAGTTAAAGCTTTATAGGTGAATTTTGCTATTGTTGCTTTTTAAACTCAGTAATCTTAGATGTATGCTTTAAAAAAATTTCGTACCAAAAATACTACATCACATCTCCAATTTACTAACAAAGTACTGCACTTGACTTTTAAAGACACAATCTTTTTAATGCCATATTTTCCACTTAAAAATGCCTGAAGCTAAATAAAGATTTAGATTTTTTTTTTTTAACTTATGGTCTGCTGTTTTTGAAGAAAAGATTAGAAAAAAAAAATGTATTGGTGACAACCCCTTTCTTTTTATAAAAAAAGAAAGAAGCAAATGACACATTTGCAACAAAAATGTGCTCAATGGTACTCAAATGTGCTCAAATGGTGCATAGGTAAGCTCTACCACCATGGAAAAGACGAGAAACCCTATATGAAAATGACAACCTTTGTGTCACCATCTCATCCAATAGAATTCTAAAAACAAAGCTATTCTTCTGAAGAGTAGAAAAACAAGATGGTGGAGGAGACAAGTAATAAATATTTTAGGGCCAAAAGACTCATCATCATTTAATTTTCTTCATAGACATCATTAACTGTTTCTCTCCAAACTGAAGTCCCAAATTTTTAAAATAGGAAGATTCTTTTCTCCCTATAAGGATTCTGACTGATCCAGAGGCACTACCTGGTAGCAAATACCTCTATGAAAATCCCCTTTACTCTCTCACTGAGAATTCAAATCACCGAAGAGTCATCCCAGCACATCCAAATCCGTTTGGATTTTGAATGGTATAAGCAAAAGAACTAGTTTGGGCATAACCTAATCTTAGGATTTAGCTGTTAGAAAACACAAAATCATATTCATATTATCATCCCATAAATATATTTGCTTTATATGATGAGAAATTAGCACAGTTTCAATTACACTTTTAGGTATGGTCTCTCACTGTGACAGCTGTTACATGGTAAACAAAAAAAAATTAGTAAGTTACCTCAAGGTATACCCAGGGTACTTGAGGAAAGTATATAAGAATTACGGAAATGTTGAACTAAAGTTTGTCAGTATTCTTCTTTATGTAACTGGAATTTCCCCAAGCAAACTCTATTTAATTTTTATAGTACATTTGAAGATATTGCACAACTGAAATGTTGCAACATTCTTCCTCTTTTTTATCACTCTAAGTTTTACTAAATCACATTCTTAATCACATGAGTCAGATTCTTAGGCTAAAGCAATGACCTGCAAAATAAAAATATCAACTATGGTATGACTATTGGCTTGAGTACTTAGAAGAAAATATCATATTATTCCCAAGAGCACCTTCATGTGCCTTTAGAATTATTACAGACTTCACCAATAGTCAGTGTATATCCTTAGTCCAAAAGTGGTGTTAAAAGAATATAAAATAAACAAGCCTTTTAAAAAACTTTATTATTAAATACAGAGGGCCCAAAGTGTGACTGGGTATAACTGATGCAGCCTCTTACACCTTTGTTTTGTTTGGGTTCTTTTAGGGTTTACATTTGTTGTAATTCTGTAGCTAAAAGATAAAAATTACTTTTTCTGTGGGCTCTTCCACTAGGTTGACATAACTATGGCAGCTGCAATACATTCATCAGAGTTGTACAGCTGTGACTTAAAGTTTGGTTATCTCTTTAAAAATAATGACACAAGACAACTGGGCCATCAGAAACTTAAATGTAGACACAGTTATACAGAAAACAATACATCCTGTTCTCTCACATATTTTATTCTATGACATGGCTTCACTATAAGAAATATAATTTGTCAAAGTTCTTACTACAAGACCTCAAAATCCTTCCAAGCACAAACCATGTATTGACAGTGGATGTAGTTATATCAAGAGTTTTATTTTTTCTTGGTTAATAATGGATAAATCACACTGATCACAAGTGCTTTTGTGTCAATAACACTGTGTATGCAATCAAGGGTGAACAGTAGGGTATTTGTTCCAGCATAAGAACAAGGCTTTCCAAGAGTTGAGCCCAAATTTGTGCAGATAATCTTAAAAAGTTATGCTATCATAAGCATTAAGATCAATTTCTTTGGCTTAATTTGACCGAAGCTCATCTTTCTTGTGGCTTGTGGTGTCATCTACACTTGCCTATGATGACAAACTCTAATTTTTCAATCAAATTTGCTTGTATGTGCCAACCAGGTTGGTCTTCTGAAATTAAGCACATCCATGAAGTCTTCCAAGGAATTAGGTCTAGTTGCATCATGAAAGATATATTTTAAAATTCTGTTTAGATCTTCTGTATATCAGAGACACTGTTGGATTTCTGGATACATACATATATATTTCTGGCTTTCATCTATTAGGAGAAAAATACTAGTAATTTCCTAGTTTATATTTAAATGTTAGCATAAGCAATGCATAAACAATGATTTATACGGAAGTGCTCTTAAATGACTAAGGTTATAGAAAAGAGATGCCAAGGAGCTCTTGGGAAGTCTTTTACACTCGGTGGTCCTATACTGAAATGCTAAAAATGGGGATGCATAAATTAGAAAAGCCATCACAGGGCTTCGAGTTCCATAATCATCTGGTGCACTTTGGCCCAGTTCTGGAGTTACACAAACAAAACTACATTTCCGCCAGTTAATCCTATAGTTTTGGTAGGATGAGGCCTTCAGGACACTTTGGCTCCAGCAGAAAAGTTTCAGGTGTGTCAGCGTTTGGGTCCCGCGGCTCTCAGAGAGTCCGGGGTGATGGAGGTGCGATAGGTGCCGGGGGTGCACGGCGTGTCCCCCCGCCACGGGGAGGCCGTGCCACCACTGCCGCTCCACCATTCCCTGGGGATCCCGCACAGAACCGCCGCTCATGTGTCACACACACGCACACACAGACACAGACACACACACCCCCGCAACTCCCCCCGCACCTCGGCCACTCCCACCGCGCCCCCGCCTCACCTGATGTAGGGGACGAGGGGCTCGACGTGCCCCTCCAGCACGGCGATCGCATAGGAGATGATGAAGGCGGCCGAGGACCAGCTGACGAGCAAAGCGGGCACGAAGGCCACTCCGGGCATGCAGCACAGCATCTCCGGGGACTGCCCTGCCCGCGGCATCAGCGATGGGCGGCAGCGCCCGGCCGGGCTCCCTGCCTGAAGTCACAGACCGTGGCCGAGGACTTGGGGAACGCACACACGAACACACACACACGTGTCTTCCCCCGCCGGGCAGCGGCGCTGCCGCCGCCAGCAGCCCCGGGGATCCCCCGCCGCCCGCTGACTTCCCTTCACTTTCGGTTCTCCTCAGCTCTGCCCCGGGGGCCGCGCCCGCCCCGCCCGCTGACGGCCCCCGACGGCGGCGGGGAGCCAGGGGCGGCGGAGGCCCCTTCGCCTTCCACCGCTGCCCACACCTGGAAGCGCTTCGGGGAGTTCCTGACCGCTGGAATTCTCCCCACAGCCCCGGCCCCGCTCGCTGCCGGCTCTCGGGGCCTCACACGCCCCGTCGGGGCAGAGGGGAGGGCGGTGCGGCCAGGGAGTGCTCGCCGGGTCATGCCGGCTTGTGCCCTTACAGTTACCTTCAAAAGGGCTAAAAAAGTGGCCCAGTGTGCGCGTTTAGCTGCCCTCGGCAGCCTGCGGGCCGTGTGGCAGCCGGTCCTCGCCGGGGCACGGCATGGGAGGTGCAATCCGGGTCAGAAACCCTGGGGTCTGGAGTTCCCGTTGTGGAGCCCTGCACGCCACGCACCTCGCCCACCTGGGACTTTCGTTTCAAGCACATGATGTGGCTTTGATTTGCAAATCTTCCGTGAGATTCACTTTTTCACATGCCTAGAGAACTGTCTAATCCAAGATCGTGCCGCGTTCAGCATTTCCGCTTTGGTTTAACCTGAAACCACGGTCAATCTGTCAAGGTTGTTTCTATTTCCCCTGACTGTTTATAGTTATTTGCCTTCCAAACTAACATGTAAAGGCAAGGACACCATTCTACAACAAAGAATTACAAGTGCATATTCGTCCTCTCTCCCTGAAAATGTATTGAGAATCTTGCCTTCGGTACATATTCCCTGGGGTGAATGCATACAGGGTGAGTACTTGGGATGCCTCTGAAGGCACTAAGAAAGGAGATAGAAATTTGATAAAAGCACTTGCTTGGGACAATATATCTTGGTGCAAGTACAGAAAAGTAGTAAAACAAATTATTCTACCACTAAGACTGGAGGTACTCTGCACCCTATGCCTTTTGGCAGTAGCATGTTGCCGATACACTTTGCATATAACTTAAAGTAATAATTCAATGCCACTTCATGTTTACAGTCTAGTATTTAAAAAAAAAAAAAGCACCCTTTTTCATATTGGCTAATGCTTCTGTACTACTCAGAAAGAGAGGTATTTTATATACAATGAAAGAAAGAGTTTTGGGGGAGATTCAACACCAAACCACAAAATCATACTTAATATTTCCATGCCTTAATATGCCTTCTAGTCATTTTGAGTGACAGAAATTTCTAGCTGAAAGAAAATTTTTATTTCTTTTTACTTTA
This sequence comes from Neodrepanis coruscans, assembly GCA_013400695.1. Classification (NCBI taxonomy): domain Eukaryota; kingdom Metazoa; phylum Chordata; class Aves; order Passeriformes; family Philepittidae; genus Neodrepanis; species Neodrepanis coruscans. Next base: position 18,683 of record VYZS01072914.1, read on the forward strand.
GAGGTTTAAAAATAATGGAATAAAAATAATGGAATTAAACTAATATTTGAACTGGTTTAAAATTGTTTATTTAATTATGCCTCAATATCAGATATCTTTGGGGTTTTCCCCTTTAAACAGAAAATCAAAGAAATACTATACAGACACTACATCTAGTCTCTTTTCTAAAAAAAATGAACTGCAGCAACATGCTGACGTTCATTATATTTATAGAAGTAGAATTTTACATTTTTATATGTCAGTAATTTAGTATTCTGGTTTGGTTCCTTGCAGAAAAAGGAAGGGATTCTCTACATTTTACTCATCAACATTTAAGACACATAATTGGAAAAGTGTTTCACCCACAGTCCTGCCGAATCATTATACAAATTATCATTTGGTAAATAGTAAATAAATCACTCTGAGTTGAGTATTTAAATTCTTCACATGACTTTTTGAAGTGCCTGAACACTATTTAGAATGAAATAAAGACATATGTTTGCTCAAGCAGGTGGCAACTCACTGTTTGGTGACCACTAGCAAAGGCACTTTGTTGCTATGTAAACACTTATTACAGCTCATGTGATGTTTCTTTTTTTAAAAATTTTATTTTAGAAAGTAGTCAGTTACAATATATAATTTGAGCAGTAATCTTTAGTTGGTTTTTATCAGAAGCTGTAGCATGTTCTTAAAAGATCATTAGAAGGTGAAAGGAGAGACAAATACGCGTTGCTCATAAGCTTTGAAGGAGTCATTTTATTTCCTGGACTTGAGAACGTTAGCGTGATATTTCAAGAAGGTCTATGCATTTTAATTTATTGTGCTTTCGATACATTATATTAAAACATTAGCAGTGTAAAAATATAAAATAACTGTGGACTTTAACACAGCTCCATGGGATTTTTGTAGATTAAAATCCAGATATAAAGTGACAATGTGTGCTTGCAGTCCAGAAAATGGGGTGTATCCTGGGCTGTATCACAGTGTTGTGACCAGATGGTCAAGGGGATGAATCTGCCCCTCAACTCTGCTCTGGTGAGACCCCTCGTGACATGGAACATCCACCTCTGGGGTTCCCCCTACAAGAAAGACATGGACCTGTTACAGTGGGTCCAGAGGAGGATCAGAGGGATGGGGCACCTTTCTTATTGAAGAAAGGCTGAGACAGTTGATCTTGTTCAGTCTAGGGTAGAGAAGGCTCCAGGGACAACACATTGTGTCTTTTCATTACTTAAAGAGGGTTTGTAAGAAGGACAGAGAGGCACTTTTTCACCAAGATCTGTAGTGATACAACAAGGGAAAACGGCTTTAAAAGAAAAGAGGGCAGATTTTAAAAGAAGGAGGGTAGATTCAGATTAGATAGTACTAGGAAGAAATTCTGTACTGTGAGTGTGGTGAGACACTAGGACAGGTTGGCCAGAGAAGTTGTGGATGCTCCATCCCTGGAAGTGTTCAAGGTCAGGCTGAATGGGTCTTTGAGCAACCTGGTCTAGTAAAAGGTGTCCCTGCCAATGAAAAGGGAGTTGAAACTAGATCATCTTTAAGTCCTTTCTGAACAAAACCAACCCTTCTATGATTCTGTGATTTAACAAAATGACCAAACTACTTCATATTAGAATTATTAGAAAAATAAGTATGTCAAGATGTGTAAATAGTAACATCCATGTCAGTGATTTGAAAACATATGAAGGTAAAGGAAATAGTAATGGAAGAGGTCTAAAACAGGCTATGCTGCTGGTACTTGTCTCTCCACTCTTCTTCTATTTTATTCAAAACCTGTTTTTCATAGATTTTACGTTTATTTTATATGACTATTTTCTTTATCACATATGTAATTCCAAACTCATTTGTTTTGAAGTGACCTGTAGCATGACAGGCCTAATGAGAAGGATCCCCTTCCTCAAACATGTTGGTCTTCAATATGTCTGCATGGTGTTCAGACTGAACCACTGCAGAATAGTTACAATAGTATTTACTTCCCTGATTTGGTAAAGAACTTGTTGGAAGATGGAAGAAAGAATCACAGACTCTTCTGAGTTTGAAGGGACCCACAAGTATCACTGAGTCCAACTCTTAAGAGAATGGCCCGTACAGGGACCAAACCCCCAACCTTGGTGTTATTAGAACCATTCTTTGGCCAACTGAGCTGATCTCAGCAAGAGACAAGAAGATGACAGTAATGGAAGTCTGGAACAAAAGCAAGAGAGATGTAGTTCAGTTACTTTTTGAGATCTGTTTTTCTATATACAAGTACTAGAAAAAAAAAAAGCAGCCTTAATCTGCGAATAGAATGCTTAAATATTTCTTTTATTAACAACTGCAAATCCTTTAGCAAACACTATGGCAAAGACAAGTGATTTTTGTCTTGCATAGAATGTATTTTCTAAAGATTAGTAATGGGTACCCAGCTTGCTGTGACTGTCATACACAGGCATTCAAAACCCTAAGTAAAACTGAAAGTACAGTTATATTCTAGCCTGTTACTTCACTGTTCTCCAGGCACTGTTTTGGTTTGGGGTTTTTGTGTGTGTGTGTGTATGTTTTTTTGCTGGTTGGTTTTTTTGTTTGTTTGTTTTTGTTGTTTGTTTTTTTTCTTAATTTGGAAGTGCTTCTAGTGTAGAACAAAAAAACTCACTAAAAACCTGTGAGAAGTTTACATTTGAAAATAAAAACCTGAAATCTGCCGATTTTGCACTCACGACTTATTTGTTGATTTATTTATATGTAACCAGACCTGGATATCCACGGAACTCCCCTATAAGGATGTACCCCTTGGAATGCATAAACTTACAACTGCTCATAAGCAGAACTAGATCTTCACAGGCAATAAAGTGAGAGTGAGGAGGAAGAATTTGTTGCTTGTAAAGAGAAAAGCAGCGTCATGTGAAATAAGGAAAGGAGGGTGTGAGAGCTGTGCAACAGCTGGGAACTGCTGTGGTAAAGATGGTATTGACTGGAAAGAAGGAGACAGTTGCCAGACACAGGTTGTACCAGAAGTATGTTTACAGAAGGAATGGAATATACTTCTATAACTTCTTCAGTGCGAAGAATTCAAGCTGGTTTGTGGTATCTTTTCCCTTCCTCTTTGGTCACATGGTAATATCTGTAATCTTCTCTCACCAACAAAAGCATCTGTAAGGTATTCACACTTCTGACATGAAGTCTGAAATGGCAATAGTAACAACCTATACCTGCAGTGAAGGCCTGTGCTGTGAGGCATTCATGGTGTGACGTTAGTATTTCTAAAAATTAATGTGATTTAGTTATAAAATAGTTGTTAGGTGTTACTGTTTAAAAGATTTAAACAGGTTTAAATGTTTTGTTTTAAGTCCATCTATAGCTAGCTAGATTATAATATCTAGCTAAATCTCAGGTAAAGAAGTATTAGTTGTCAAAAAGATTGGACAAGTTAAATGACTTGTCAAAAATAGAGAAGTTTCTTAAAAATGGAGAAAGGTAACTACTGGGTTAAAACTGTGTAATTTTCTCTAAAAAAAAAAGAAAAAAATAGAAGCTTCCTGTGGAGAAAGACAAATTTGGCTCAAATACACCCAATAAGGAAAAGATGTGAAAAATATTATTCCAGGATTTCTAGAAAAGATTAACTCTCAAAATATATTGGTTTGACTACTGTACTCTCTATTTTTACTTTCTTTTGGGGTGATTTTTGTTTTTAAAAGTTTATTGTGAGAAATCCTTGTTTCCAGAATGCATCAGCTGTAAACCCATGTGGGCTTCAAAGGGCAAAAAAGAGACTTTACTGTAGATGAACCAATGGCTTTGTTCCCCTTCACTCTAAATGAGCTGGGCAACATGCTGAAGAAGTTAGTGGGAGACTTTGGCTTTAGCACTTTAATAATTTTGGCAGTGCTTTTTTGCAGAAGGACATTTTTATTGACAAGGAAATAATTCAAAGTGCAATGGGAGCTTTTATGTGGCCTTGCCATCTGAGAGAAGTGCCTTTGCAGTTTTCTTAGTGGAACACAGTAGCTGACACTAAACTGCTTCCTAAGCAGGAAGTAATGAAATTCATGACCTTGAGGATGCAAAGGGATTAAAGGACTAAGAATCTAATGAGAGAAATTGATCAGTTCTAGGAAAAGCTATCAGAAATGCCTTTTTCTCAACATCAGAAGTGGATAATAATGTGCTATGTCCAACATAAAACCTTCTAGAAATGGGGAGTACTCACTGAGAAAAAATCAGATCCTATTTTTATAAGTTCATCTAGATTTGCCAGAACAATTTGGGGATGTTGGTTTGTCCTGCTTTACCACATCATATTGCTAAATATAGGGCACTCAACTATTTCATATTGCTGACAATGAATTACTGTTTGCTTCTTCCATAAGCTTCCTTCTTTTTTGTCTTGACACAGCTGACACCAAGATCTAACAAGGCCAAAGAGAGCTGCTACATGTGCTTCAGGATAATATTATGAAATCTCTTTTGTGGAAAGTGTTTGATCCAACTGATACAAATGTAACAAATAGATTTACTTAGTAAAATGTAATAAAATATAAATATTGTATCCAATTTCATATTTTCAGTATTAACAAGCTTTCCATCCTTTCTTGGCTTCTGTCAATCTCGTTCATAGTTATTCTATATCAAGGGTTTGTGCTGCACAGGAACTCTGTTAAGACAACAAATAATGTGGAATAAAGGCTGAAGGATTGTTCTTGTTCTGTAAAAATGTGGTAAAATCACTATCATGAGGCATAAACAAATGTCCAGCTTTGCAGCTGGCAAAGAACACTGTAATACCCTGTGGGAGCATCACTGCGTCTCATTTGTTTGAGGAACTTTGGATGGAGGAAAATCTGGTGCAACTTGGGAATCCCAGAGAAAAGATCAGGAGCTATACCTGTGTCTTGTCTGTACCAGATCCTTCACACTCAGAAATGCTGGTGGCAGACAGAGGCATCATGTTCTCCAGTGGTTCCAGTTGTGCGCTGAAGCAAACCACTCTCAGGGTTCAGTGGGAGCTGGGAAGTGGTGCCACAGGCAGCAGCAGCCACAGGCTGCCCATTAGAGCCCACCTGAGTGGGCTGGTCCATCTCATAGGGCCACCCTGTTAGAGAAAAACTCATCTATGGTCATTGTGGGATTCAGGTTGTTCCCTGGAGGCTCATGGGACAGGAATTCCAAGTCTAGTTTTTCTGGGGCTAGCAGAGCAATTCAGGGTACATGAAAATAAAGAAATCATGTTGAATTCTCATCACGAATGTAAAGCTTAGTACGGGGGAATACCAACTAGCAATAATGTGAAAGAGGCATAGTTTTGGTCAATATAACGCACTGAGACCCTGGACATATTCCTGGAGGTATTTAAAAGATAAGTAGATGAGGTACTTTTGGGCATGGTTGGTGGACTTGTCAGTGCTGGGTTAATGGTTGGACTCAATGGCCTTATTTTCCAGCCTAAACAATTCTGTGATTCTATGCTCTGAAATAAAATAGATATGAGGAACAACAGTTAATACCATTTTCCAAAAAGATCTTGTAGTAATTATTTCCGATCTTCCGTCTTCATAGTCTCTTAAGCATTTAAACTTAGGAAGCGCATTTCCAAGCAACAAAATAAATCATTCATCCTAAAGAGGTCCTTTATCTACGTCATCCTCCTGTCTGATACCCTGATCCATATCAGGTGATTGAGAGCTAACTAACCAAAATTAAGTGCTCTTCTAGTGTTCTGAGTATCCATCATTCTACTGTGATGTAAAAAGTTCATGCTATTTGATACAGCCACAAAATCTTATGAACCACTACTCATCACTAAAGGCATCTCTATCGGTTTTTTTTTCTGCTTTGTGTTGCTGAGTGGGTCCATTCTAACAATTAAATTTATAGTCTGTTTTCTCTGCTACTGCAACTTGGCAGAATTAACAAAAGAAATCTGAATTCCAGCACTATGCTTTAACAATGGCATCAATGTACTAAAGGCCCTGTGTTTTTAGTATTAAAATAAAAAGCAATACCTTATTACTCTTTAAAATAATCAAACATTTCAGAGAACTACACTTTAATGTGAGAAATCCTTTTCTGTTCGATTCTATTCTACTGTAATCTAATCTAAAGTGATAATTGAATATCAAGGATAATGAATTCTAACCATATATTTTCCAAAAGCATGAAGAAATTTAATATTTAAAAATAATATTATATTTATCTAATATTAATATATGTTTCTTAATATACTCTGTAGATATTAAATCAAAGTTTGGGGAGACTTTCCAGTATCTTTCATCCACTTCATTAGGGATTTGGAAACAGACATACAGATATGATTTGATTTGAAGGCCATGGTCTATTTAAATTGTCAGTGACCATTGTAGAGACCATTAAAAAGGAAGGACTTATTATAAAGAAAACAAAGCCCCTACAACAGAAAACCCCCAAACAACAAGGGCAAATGCCAGATTCTGCATAGTTTCAAAAGGTTTCTACCAGCTTTCTGCAAGCATTTGTTATTTTAATTTGAAGTGCTCAGGAAATAACACACCTTTCAGAGCAAAATGTTGCCAAATATTATGCTTAGAAAATTTGAATTTGCTGCCAGGTGCACACACTGCTTCAGCTTCATCTAGATGCTCACTTCCAGAGATTTTTGAAATGGCATTTTTCCAGTCCTTTGCTCTCTAGGCACTGCTTTTTCATCTGTTTTTAAGATACCGCTGTTTTTCTTTTTGCTTTAGTTATACCTCATATTTATGAGCCATGCTCTTCAGATTTTTGTAAATATCCTTTTTAGTATCCGCACAAATAAAAAAGCAGTGGAAAGGGTAAGGACTAATTGATGTTTAAGACATAATAATTCCTTTTTTTTCTATAGAGAATCAGGGTCTGGACAAAAAAAACCCAAAGGATTCTGTACTCTATTAACAAATTTTTCAAGTAATAAATCATAAATGTTCCTTGCATACCTGTCCACAGGGTTGGGAGCTAAACATGTGAGGATTTTCAAAAGTACTGAAGTA
>VYZS01072916.1:14330-26116 GCA_013400695.1 Neodrepanis coruscans
GCATTTACCAGTGTTGAAGTAGTACCCCTGACAAATCTTGTTTTAAGTGTGGCAATAATCAGCAGTTACTGGTATGTTAATGGCAGTACAAAAAAACCCAACAAACAAAACAACAAACAAACCAAAGAAGGCGTATTTCCCTAAATTTGTCTGTATTACTTTAAATTTTCTTTTACAAGTCACTGTATATTCAAATGCNCATTCCAGTGAGAGGAAATTATATTTTAGTCTGGGAAAGCTGAAAGCAGATGGTTCTAAAATGCCAATAAATATTCAAGTGGCATTTGGTGCATTAGAAGCTATGCATTTACCAGTGTTGAAGTAGTACCCCTGACAAATCTTGTTTTAAGTGTGGCAATAATCAGCAGTTACTGGTATGTTAATGGCAGTACAAAAAAACCCAACAAACAAAACAACAAACAAACCAAAGAAGGCGTATTTCCCTAAATTTGTCTGTATTACTTTAAATTTTCTTTTACAAGTCACTGTATATTCAAATGCATAAACTGATGAAAGACATTTTGGTAAAAATTTGAATTTCTTGTCAGTGAACTCAAAACAGTTCTGTAGGAAAGTGATGTCACTAGGAAGGTGCAGTTGTGAGGAATTATGACTTTAAAATATGCCAAGGAATTTTTACTTGTTAATGAAATTCTTGTCATGGATGGGTGCTATGACCAGACTGTGATCATTTTAGTGTCTCTAAAGTCACACTCTGGAACGCTCTATCCAGCTCTTGCACTCTTCCTCCCTTCCCACCATGTTTTTCTGTGGAATCTTTTTATATGTAAAGCAGAGGATTAATTTCAACAAATATAGACAACAAAATGTTCAAATCAACCATTCATCTCATTCTCAAACAGAAATTTTAAATGCAGCAAATGAATCGAGAATAATGTGCTGCTTTCCACTGTAAAGGGAATGTAGACAATCAGTTCAGATTTAAATTTCTGTATAGTGTACAATGAATTTTAATTGAAATGAATCTAATCAGAAGTTGTGCTACATGTCCTTTTTTAGAATTTAGAAGAAGATGAAGAATAACCACACCATGGGGAACAGTTCATATGTAATCTACAGTATACTCTTGAATTTTGACTCAGAAATGACAAGAGTGCTTATAGATACTTAGTTCTCACAGCACGTCAAAGAACTACACACCATCCTTTGTGCTCCAGAGTTACTGACATTCACAACGAGTGGATGATAATTATGAGCCTTTAGGTTTTATGTCAACGGGACAGTGAAGTTGTGGATAGTTAGGCTTCATCTCTGGTGTTAAAAAGAGTACCTTATGAAATTTTCAACTTTCATGTAACTTAAATACTAGAACAGGTTAAACAAAAGAATTTTTTATTGACTAAGAAGGAAATACTTTTTTACATCAACACCAATCTCAGGACTTGTACTGTTTATTCAATGCACAGCACATCAACATGACATATCTTCCATAACTAAGATCTGTTAATTAATAGCAGCTGAGCTGATTGGTCATCTCATTTAATTTTGCTAAGGGCTATTGGTTCCTAATAACAAGGTTGTTTCTTGGTGCTCTTAACAAAATTGGTCAGTGGTTGAGGAACTGAATGAGTCTTAAGAGAATAAGTCTTAAGTACAAAGGCATTCAGAAGTGCCCTAACCATGCAATTCTGGATCTGAAGTGACAATGGGATGTGATTTATCTAGAGAAACATTGTTATTTTTTTCTATTTTTTGTCATACAGATTGCACTTTTCATTTTTTTCATCAGTGACCATCATGTTCATATACTTTCTGTCATTCTTAAATGCCCAGTATGTTCATATACTAATCGAGTCATAAGAAAAGCTGGGAATTTCTTTGTATCTGAGTGAGCCTCAACAATATAATGTTAAGTGGATATGATCAAATCCCCTTTACAAATGGACTGCAGGTTTCTTTAACATTTTTTAAATACCAGTCTCTATGTTAAGCCACAGGTATCAAGTATCACAGGTATTGAGTATCAAGGAGCTTGTGATCTACATGACTGCCACATCTTTCAAGATAAAAACGAATGACAATAATTATTTCATTATAAGGGGAACCTTAGTAGTTAAAAATCTCATAAACTGTGATAACTTTTGTGCAGTTCACCAAATATTTCAAACTTCTCTAATTCAAGCAAAGCAGTGATTTTAGAAAATTACTTCAGAGATCATTTCTAAGGGTGTTCCTTTCTTCACTTCAGGGTACAAAATTTATCTCAGTGGCTTAGATTTACATGAAAAAATAAAATGAAAAAAGCTTTAGTCATTTAGGATTTGGCAGATTGGTGAATATAGTTGGCTTTAACACTTTTTTCTATTTGATAGCAGGTCTGCGTGGACTTGAGCAATTTATTTAAACCCAAACAATCAAAGAAATATATTTAGCTGTATAAAAGCTGGTGCCTAAATACTATATGAAATTTCATTTTTCATCTCTTTTATCTTATTTACTTTTCTGTTAAATGATAGTGGAAGCACATCCTCATCTTACAAAAGTTGCATTGGAACATACTGTGAAGCTCTTTGTTGTTATTGAAGAGGGTGGACAGGTACTGTGGATTGATAATGGAATGCAGGAGTTGTAACCAGGCAATTGATAGATGCTTTCTGGCCTAAAAGAGAACTTCTGTGTTCCTAAGACAGAAATTGCCAATTTATCTAAGTCCAGAAGAAGTGATTAATTTAAAAAAACAAAATCCCTTTACAACTAGAAACATCCTGAGAAGACTTAGAAAAGAGAACTGGTAGTAAGTATGTCAGCAGCAGCCTTTCCAAGCAAGCGGATAAAACCTTGATAAAACCTTTTACTGCTCCAGCTTGCTCAAATCCTATAAACATCCAAATGAGACTTCGCCTTCCAAGGCTGTCAATTGGATGTCTTTTTGAAAACTAAAATATCATAAAAAGAAGCAGGTGCTGCTGAGCAAGAGAAATGAAAAAAATTGAATGGTGAGCTTTGTTAGAGCAGTTAAAAACCCCACAAAATACATTCACAGAAGGTAAAAGGGAATGAAGAAAATAAGCTAAATACCAAAATAAAGCAATAATTGTAAAGTGGAAAGAGACTAAATGCAGAAGGTGATATAAGTTTTTAGCTTATAGATAATAGAAATTGTATAGAAATAAATATGTAATCAGTACAGAGATAAAAAGGAAATCAGACTCTGCAGAATTATGATCAGCAAGTTTTTAGGAACTTAATTAGGCATGATAATACTTGGCATTATAAAGTGGGTGTTGAAAAGACCTTGATTTTAAATGTTCTAAGATGTGCTTTGAATGTAGCAGAAAGTTATGTCCTGTGCTGCTGGGGTTTTTTTTGAGTGTCTGTTTCATATTGATTTTGTTCTGGTTTGGTTTTTTGTGTGTGTGGTTTTTTTCATTGTGGTTTGTTTTTTTTTTTTTTCTTTGGGTTTTTTGTTTTTTGGTTTTTTTTGTTTTTTTTTTTGGTGGTGGTAGTTACAGACTTACACGGACCTAATTAGAAATTAAAGTTGGGGTTTTTTTTAATTTTAGAGAATTCATTTCTTTAAATATATCATAGTTCCTGATACACCTGGAAATGAACACTCAAGAGCAAGACTACTGTTCTGAGCTTAATGAAGCAAACTAATCTGCTGTTTAGGTATACAATTGCTGTTTTAAACATTAGTTCACGGTCTGCTAAATTCTCTAGTGCTTCTACCTTGGAAAAAAAAGGTAAAGGAGATCTTCAAGAGTTTCTGACATTGATTAATTCCATTCTGAATACAATTAATCAGGATATACAGAATCCACTCTTATTTCCAAAGAAGAGAGAAAAAAAGCAATCAGATACAGTGTCTCCATGTAAAAAGAGGGAAAGGGTTAAACTGCTAAGTGAGTGATTGTGAGTAATGGGAGCCAGATTTAGTGCAGCATGTGTTGTGTATATGAACATCAAAGAGAAATTTTTAAAAGGAAGCCTGGCCAAATGAGAAAACTTGGCTAGGTAAAATATGTGTTACCAAAATATAGCTGAAAGAAAAGAATCAATCACACATTGTGATTTAGCAGAAAACTATTCCTTAGAGAAAGTATACAGCTAATAAAGATGGACATACGGAACTAAATCATCAGGACAGCATAGAAAATGTGATAGATTTGTACTGTTGACCTCATCATCAGAACAAATGGAGAATAGTGTGGTGTGAGACATTTAAAAGAGTTAAAACTAATAGAGGAGTAATAATGAATGATTTCAATTGTACAAACACAAATTGATCAAATATCACAATAAATTTCAGAAGTAGTTTCCTATTGATTTTTAACAATTAACTCTTAGAAAAATTATTTTTATATGTGTAAAAATTAAGAAATTCCACACAGCTTATTCTCTTGCAATTCACAGAAAATAATGGAAAAAGAAGCAGCTGAGTTGCTTCAACAAATACTGACCATAACTGATTTAGAAAAAAACAACCCATTCTATTTGATGGAGGGGAAAGAAGATAACAGAATGCAATTTGTCTTCATAATATACGATTAAAATGCTGCTCTTAATAGACATATTCTAGAAAGTCAAACACACAAAATGCATTTGATATCTTAGAATCTAAATGTTTCACAATAATGTGTTGTCCGACAAAACTTTTGTATTCTGAGTTTTTGCCTCCCACAGTTGCTCAGTTCTCCTACTATAGTTGTAGTAAGAGAACTAACTCTGTTGTAGATGGTCCCTTATGCAGAAGAATGATTTTCCAGGCAGTTAGTTACTTGTGGACTGGGCACCTGGAGAAGAAATAAGAAATCCGTTTCATTCTCCAAAAATGCAATTTTTAATAATTTGTCTTTCACTGAAAAATTTAAACTCCTATCTTTTCTGCTTCATTTAAGGATATCAATGCTTTCGAAAAACAGAATAGTAGGACATTTCACTCTTTGGCAAGCCCTACTTAAAATGCCAATATATGGAGGTTTCCTAAGCCTGTATTTAAAAAGTCATGTAGACATGGAAGCCTCTATATAAGAGAAAATAGAAAATTGATATTAAAGCCTCCTTAAATATTTTAAAGCAAATTATGAGTTGAAAATTTGTAATTGTGAGGGACTCTGACCTGCAAACAGTCAAAATGCATTATCTCAAGTTAATTTTATCTATGATGAGCTCAATTATTTTTGAGAAACTTGTTTGCATTTCCTGAAAACTCACCCTTTCTGAAACCAGATCCAGTCTCAGAAATGATTCATAGTATTATATTCTTCTTAAACATTAATTAGGAATCACCTCAAGGGGTCAGTATATTTATTTCTATACTGTATTTAGAAGCTGTCTAATGCAGTTTTTCTACAATTCCCTTTTGTCCTTATGACAATTGATAGCAGGTTCCTTCTAGGAAAGTCCATCTGGATATGCTAAAGGATTCCAAAGATAGATGGCATATGAAATAGAGTCACACTATGGTTTATTATGACCAAATGTAACAACCAAATGCATCATGAATTAAATTTTGTCACCAAAATTGTATTAAGTCAATATCTTAGTCTCAATATGCTCCCAATAAATAGGGCACAAAATAAATTTTCCCATGAGAAAAGATCCAAGATAGTACCTAAAAAGTAGACATAGTATCAGAGCACAACTTCTAAGTTCAACACTTTGGTACTTTTTCCATGTCTCAGCCCTCATACAATGCCATAGTCAGTGCCAAGCACTCAGTTTCTTTTCACCAGAGATTCCCCTGTATGTCAAGTGGCAAGTTCAAGGTCTATGTCAGCACATGGAAGATACGTGCTCAGAGTGCTCAGTGATGAAATATTGCCTTGGAAGAAGCAGTAGCTAAAGCTGAGTCCTGAAACCTGTAGCAGTAACACTGTGAGGCCTTTGAGCAGCAGCAAATTTGATCAAAGATACTTCCAAGGTACTGGTACAAGGTACTGGTCATTTCTGTATACCAATATACCAGTTAAATTGAATAAAAACAGCAGCAAGGTAGTCAAAAGAGGTTTGTAGAAAATGATGTAGAAGGACCAAAACTAATTGGAAAAAAACAAGACAAAATTCAAATGCTTGGGATAAGGGAAAGCCAGAGGGCCTAAAAAGACTGATGTATATAAACTGCTGTTTGAAGAGATAAGTCCCTGGCAGAAAAATTAATTTTTACACCTGTGTTCAGTGTGTAGGAGTGAGGAAACAGCATATGATGGACCTTGTTTTCATGTAAAGTGAATTTGGAGATTTGTCTAATGTGGAAATGCCAGTGAAAGCCACTATATAACAAATGAAAAAAAACCAAAACAATTACAGCTAGAAAGATCTAAATATGTGTAATGGACCTAAACTATGAACTAGATAAATTATAGATCACAGTATGTAAACTCTTGCATAAATTTAACTCAGTACCAGTGATTCAGGAGGTGACAGATATGATACCAATTTCCAAAAGTGTTACATGGGAGAATTCAAACTACCGTAGAAAAGGTAATCTGTATCAGATCAGTTAGCCAGAGCAGTGGTATGGGGCAGTTGAATAAAGGAAAAGAGTTAATACCAGTTTTGTAATGGGAACTCATCTGTTAGGAATCCATGGACTTTGAATGAATGAATAAGCATAATTAAGGGATATGCAGATTACATACCCAGTTGTGTACAAAGCACCACCATTACCAAAGTCTTTTAAAGATGTAAGAAAAGAAAGATAGTATTTCCGTGAATAACATTTATAAGACAGGAAACAAACTGTGGGAATATGTGACCTCTACTGTAAAGGAAAGGCACTTTCGCATTTTAGGGGAGTCTTTGATGTGTTCCAAATACTAGGTGCTGATAAACAGTTATTCTGATTGTCAAATTGTTTAGAAACACAGAAGCTGGCAGTGAAGAACTGGAGAAGGACCTCCTGATGCTGAGTGACTGAGTCATACAGTATCAGATAAATGGTTTAGAAAGTCATGCTTTGGGAAACAACGTATTTACATACAGGTAAGCTTTGAACTGAGCATCCATTTGCAAGTACTATAATATTCGAATGTGAGTATTCGAATGTTTTGTAATATTAAACTGTTAACTCAGTGTCCAATGTCAAATATCGCAGAATCACAGAATTAACTAGGTTGGAAAAGACCTTTTTGGTCATCAAGTCAAACCTTTGACCAAACAACACTTCATCAACTAAAGCATGGTCCTAAGTGCCACGTCCAGTCTTTTTTTAAACACTTCCAGGGATGGTGACTCCACCACCTCCGTGGACAGCCCATTCCATTCTTTTTGTGAAGAATTTTTTTCCTAATGTCTAGGAACAAAAAAAAAAAAAAAGCAGGAAACAAAAATATAACGCACTAGTGGAGCAAAATCTTAATGGTATATGCTGTTTGGGCCCTTCATTCAAAAAGTTAGAATTGGAAAGTGTACAGACAAAATTATCAGGATAATCAGAGGTATGGTACAAACTTTCCTTATGAAGGCTCCCATGCAAGAAAAGAGAAGGCTGATTAGAATTATAGAATTGTGAATGGCCTGGGGAAGATGGATAAGGAACAACAGTTCTTATCTCTTCTGAAACACACAAGAGATATTTGGTTTGCACAATATGTAGTTAAGATGAGATACTTGTCAGAGGATTTTCTGGATGGTAAAAACTGAGGTTAAAAGAAGAGAAAAACATTAAATGATGTATTGTAGAAATTGAATTTAGATTTGAGACAGTTATGAGGTGTTAGTGCTAGTGACTGGTTTCCTTTCATTGACTTTGTCTGTTGGCCACAGAAAGCTAGGCTAAAAGGGCCTTTGCTTTTTCTTCTATAAACTTTCTTATTAATGCAGGTTCCTGGATTCTCTGAGTCAGGTCTGAATAACTCTTTCCTGACATGCAAGATTGAGATGTTGTATATCAATGATTACACTTCACTGGCTAAAGGGGAGTAGAAGACATCTGTAAAATGGCAGAATCTAATTAATAGGCTTTGTTCTAACTGTTGCAATATGAGACATTAAGTATTGTTGTGGATACAGATTTACCTTGGATAATGTCTTGTTTTCATTTCAGAAATGTGATGAAATTGCTGTTTGCCTAGATGACTTGCTCAAGACACAGAAGCAGAATGTAGGCCTTTGTGAGATTTTGGCTGTGTCATGTGCTGTACATAGCAGATGTACTGACATGCACATGACTTATTCAACCTTCTTCTTCTAGATTGATATATTTCTCAGGTTGACCCAGAGGTTAAAACTGAAATCAAGAGAATCTTTAATGAGAGGCACTTCCAAGAACAGATTTGAAGCATAGCTAGAGATGGTCCACATAGCCAAGAAATAAATTGAACTATCCAGGTCATGCATCTGTAGAGAAATTCTTTGTAAATAGTTTTATTTTATCTTAAAATATAGCTAATTAAAACTTATTCAATTGTCCCAGTTTCGACACTAGAGGGCGTTACTAAGAGGTGAGAGAGATATATAGAGAAGATGACAACATAGTAATTCATTGAATATATAGGCTATAAGGTGTAGAAAACAACTATACACCTAAACCAGCAACAGACAATGACCTGACAATAATAATCCTCAGCAGAAAAAACTGCTTTGCTGCTCTGGACTGGCTGCTGGGCTGTGGAGGGGGAGAAAGGAGTGCTGCCACGTGGACAGTGCTGGGGAAGTGATGCGGCACTCTGGAGCTGCTGAAAAATCAGGAGTGAAAGGAAAACCCTGGAGGACCTAAAGGGAAAAGATATCACACTGCTGTTGCTGCTGCATGGAGCTGCGTGGTCCTCTGCCTGCACTGCCCAAGCTGTGGTCACGCCACATCACTGCCCATGCCGAGACAGAGCCAGCTTCTGTTCCTGCTCCTTTTATAGTGTGTCTATTTTCATCTTTTCTCATGCTTGCTTTCCAGTGACCGCCGCTTCTCCATTGGTCAGCAGCCTGACTTGGTGTCACATGGCAGTGGGGTGCCACTCCCTCTCTGAGATCTCACCACGAGGCAACATGGTGGCATTGCTGCCAAAAACGCTTAGGGCAGTGCCTGCTGCAGTAAGCAGCCACTGCCACCTCCCCGCCATCCCTGAGGAGACCAGGGGGGCCCAGGGGGGCACCAGCAGCACTGTCCGTGGGGCACTCCCCACCCACTCTGGGAGAGGCTGCCGCTGCTGCCCGCCCTGCCGACAGCTCTGCAGGGTCCCAGGGGAGCCGGTGGCACCACCCATGGGGCAACCCCCCGGCTGCAGCCCCAGGTGGCTGGCGTCGTGCCCGCCATTCCGTGCACCGACTGCTGCTGCTGCCTTCATCGTGCAGGCACTGCCTGCCCCCACTTGCCACATTGCCAAAGTGATGTCTGCTCTGCCTGCGCCAGCTGGTGCCCCATGCTGTGGTGGCAGCGGGGGTCCTGCACACACCTTGAGCTGCACAGAACCCAGCAGGGCTATGGTGGCGGGAAGCTGCAAGGCACCAGCGACTGGCTGAGCCCCTAGCCAGTGCAGCAGCAGTGCTGCCCTCTGCCACCCCTACCACATGGCAGGGGCATGCTCCAAGCCATGCCTGGCAGCACTGCTGCTCTTGGTCTCGGCCTGGCTCAGCAACACCATGGTGGCGAGCGCGGGCCAGGCCAAGATGGGCCAGGCCAGCCCTGCAAAAGCCCCACCACGCTCTGTGCACAGCAGGGCTGTGGGGGAGAGGGTGGGAGCGGCACCATCTCTGCCTGCTGTGCCCCACGCTCACGGCCCCGCTCCACCATCGACCCTTGCCATGCTGCACAGGGTCCACCCCTTTTGCTTGTTACTGTTTGTCTGGAAAAGAAAAAAAAAAGTTTTAAAAGACACCCTCCTTCACCCCCTCCTTACCCCATAACACGAATAAAGAGTTGTCTGCTAGGAATTGTTTCCTAGAGTTTTGGAATTCAGGCATGACTTAATTATCTTTAAATTGCATAAAAAAAAGAGGAAGAAATTTAGAATCCTTTCTTCATCAATTGATTTGAAAATTTACAATGAAGTCCAAATACTATGTGTAAGAATCTGGAATACTAGCTAAATGTAATGTAAAGGCATCAACATGGCAGAAGTGTACTCTGAAAATGGCTTTTGTGAACATCAAGAAATAGCTCAGCATCATAAACATTCTTATGTTTGTATTTTTAGACTGGAGAAATATAGTCACAATTGCTCCTCCCTGTTAATGGAACTACACTGTGCAATTATTTCTCTTTTAAAAAAAGACTTTTTTTTTTTTTTGAACAGTTCCCTATCTTGATGATTTTCTAGAGCCTTTCCTTTACAAATTTGATATTTTATAAAAATAGTATGTCAATGATATTTTTAAACCATTTTCCAACTCGAAACAAGTGAAGCATTTCAGAGAACATCACATTTTCATGGCCATATTTTGTTCCAGGTGCAAAACATACATTTCAGTGGACTGTTGAAAATTCTGTGGTAGTAAGTGAATTTCCATGTTTAACATTTAAAAACAAATTATGTAAAGAAACACCTAATCAATATCTCATCAACATGACGAAAGGGTGATTCTAATCATAAATTATGGTCTTACAGAACAACATGGAAAAGGTTAATCTTAAAAAAGAAGAGTAATTAGGAATTCATGTTTAATTCTAAATGCTCTCTTCCTGTCTGTCGTGGTTTTACCACTAAAAATAGCAGTCCTGACAAGAGATGTCCGAGAGAAGTCCCACATACCGAAAAAGAAAAAACACACAAATAACACAGTTTATTTCACACACACAGAAAACTGACAATAAAGTGCAAAAAACAGACAAATTAAGCTTTCCCAGGGCCCATGTTGGGATGGGAACGCTCTGGAATAGTGCTGGTCTCTCTCTAAGGGCTCCGGAAGAGATGCCAGGATAATTAGAGAAGGCCCGTGACCGACCTGAGGACCTACAGCAGCACGAGTCTCCACTCGGCTTTCTGAAGAAAAACACTCAGACAGTTAGAAACCGCGAGCCTCCCCCTCCCCCTCCCTTCAACCCTGGAAGGAATTTCAGTGCTGATGGAAAGATGTGGTCTTTAAACCGGGCTATGGCCATGGAAATCGCTAATCTGCCCGCCCACGGGGCAGGGCTCAGCACGGGAAAGTGCGTAGAAATGCGATTCCAAAAAACAGTCCACCCCCCAGGAAATACCACAAGAAAACGCGACCCCGAGAAACAGTCCACCTCCAGGAAATCACGAGAAAAATGCAACCCTGAAAGCAGTCCACCCCCAGGAAATCATGAGAAAACGCGACCCCGAAAAGCAGTCCACCCCCAGGAAATCCACACCGTGCTGTAGCCACTGTGTCGCTAATCCGTCCACATGCGGGAATCAGACTCAGCGCATGGGGACAGGGAGCGATGCTGCTACTGCAGTGTCCCACGCCGAAAAGAGAGAGATGGCGTCCACTCTCCCCTTTTTATAGGGGGCCCTTCTTCGCGCATGCGCAGATGGCCCCTAGGGGGCCAGCCTTTTCTGCGATTGGCTGATTAGCGTTCGGGCCCCGCCCCGGATACGACCCCGCATGCGGTCGTTCATGGGAACGCCATGCCGGACTGGCCGGAAGCGACGTGCAGGCCAGAAGTGCATATCCGGTAATGGTGACCGGCGCGCCACCGCTGCCATGCCGGCCGCCACGCTGGCGCTGCCATTCCGCGGCCAGCACGTGTCGGTCCTGGTGTTCCGCGGCCGGCGCCACTCTGAGGATGGCCACGCCGCCCCGCACAGACACAGTGGGGGAAGGGGGGCCACTGAACCCACGCCACGGGCAGGGAACGCAGCCATGCCGGGGGCCCGCCCCCGCCCCCCCCGCCCCGGCCCCCGGAGACAAGGCACCCC